>JAPMOQ010054027.1:348565-359023 GCA_026543055.1 Argiope trifasciata | reverse complement strand
CAAGTTCTTAATTTTCCTTTAAAAAATCAATACTGCTTTCTTTTTATACTTACAAAATTTAACATTATTACAAACATAAAAATCTAATTTATCAACCTTTAATACTTTTACACAATTTACATACATTTACGCAATCTAACATTCAACTTATTTTAATATCTGCATTAACTAACAATTCTTACACAAATCCATCAACATAAAATTCTTATAATACAATTTTTGACAAATTTAATTCTGTTTTATTCAACTATAAAAATCTCAATTCGAAGGCAATTCTAATTTCCTTCTATCCATTTTCCCTCTATTCTATTCTATCACAGACTCAGTTTACTTAATAATTGGTAACCTTCTGATACATTACGTAATATCTTCCGAATAGGAAGATCTAATTTCTTTTACCTCAACTCAAATTAATCTTCCTTTTCCATATGGCTATTTTTACTCCTTTTAATCTTTAGACATTTTATCGCGTATCAAATTTTTGACTCTCTCTTTCTTTTTTCTTGATTTTGTCTTTCATTATCACGGGTTAAATTTCAAAATATATGAAAAAAAAAAGAGTGAATGAATATCTTGGCATGAGAACTGATGTTTAAAATAAGTCTTAATCAAAATTCTCCAAGTAAAGGCTAAGTTAGATATCCATTAATTAAATAAAATGAAATTATCCTTCTAAAATATTATCTCTCTTTCGTTTTTCTTTTCTTTTCTTTTATTCTTTTTATCTAATGAATTATCACATCCAAGTAAAATTCGTATGTCGAATAAGGTAGAATATTCAAAAAGAGATTTATATCTGTCCAGAATTGTAATGTGATTATAAAATGACTTTTTAATACCGAAAATTTCTTATTTGAGTAAATATGGATTTTAATTCTTATGTAAATTGCATTTTCTCTTTTGATTCTAGCTTCCATACATATTACTTGTGGACATTAAATAATTAAAAATGAAAATGCTGTCTAGATTCTAATACAAAGTTTTCGTAGCTAGATATTATATTAATATGAATGGGTCTATATGTATCTTATTTCTAAATTGTATTCATAATTTTAAATTTTTTCAGTATTATTTTAGTATGAAACTAAACTACTATTTAGTGTTAGTATAATTGTCTGCATGAATAAGTTTGATTTTCTTCATAAAATCTTTGCAAATATATTTATATTTAACTGTCAGAGCTCTTTGTTTTTATGCCTTGTTGGTGTTTCTTAATTTTATAGTTTGATAATTGTTTTATAGTGATTTATTTTGATTTAAATTGACTGCGTATGTCTCAGATTTGAATTTTGAAATTATATTTTAATTATTATTGTCCAAGTTCATTGTTACTGCTTTATTCATATTAAATGTCTTCAAAAGTCCTCCATTTCTTAAGATTTTTAGATAATGTAGAGTCAGAACTTAGCCAAAAGTCAGACCTCTCACAGAAAAAAATCCCGGTTTGAATCCCTGTCTGAAGGTGACCCTTTATAAAGTATTCAGACCGGATCTATCATTTATTTCTTTTTTACTTCATTTTATTCATTTTCCCTACTTATATGCTTTCCTGATTATATGATAATTATTTTTAATTTGCTAATTTTCCATAATAGATTTATTTTTTTGTATTTCCAACACAATTAGTAAATTTTCTTAAAGTCGGAATTTGGAAAATGTTTTTTTTTCTCTATGGCTTATCGTGTTTATATTGAAAAGACCAACCTGCAAATAATGAGTTCATTATTCAAAAAATTAGAAAATAGAAATTCCAAATAGTACAACCCCTCAGGAGCTCACCTACTATAGGTGAGTACGGGTGTCCCAATCCCGAGGTACACAGGGATCTTTACTCCCTTTAGGTTTATACTCCTCTACGCCTCCTGCTGTCTCCTTTTTTACTTTCCCTCGAGGGTAGGTGAGGGAGCTCTCCATGGGAAGCTGTCGCTGCTCTGTTTGCTTCTTGCTTCTCATGGACAGCAAATACCCCCACGTGTTTGCCGTGCGTGGCGACCCATTAGACGGGTGGTACACTTTGGTCTCCGGTGTATCAATCGGTTGGTATCCCAGGCACTCAAGGGCTGCTCAAGGGGATCAAGCGAAGGGGTCACTCCTTGGGCTTGGCGTTAAGGGTGGTCACTGTCCCCGGGGGTGACTCCCAGCGTATAGGTTCCGGCTAGCATTATGGCAAGTGCCGAGGCTGAGGATGGTCAGAGCCAATGGCTGCCATCCCTTGTGGGGCTCCATGGTGGGTGGTGCCGTCGGGCCTGGATTTTTGTCTTTTTTGCATGGGTCTTTTTTCGCAAACCGATTCCGGTAAGTCAATTAACATTGCACAAACTGAGCTTACGAAATTTTTTCCGAAATTTTTAGTGATACACGGTAAAGACGATAAACTTAAAAACATGTCTCCTTTTTTGATACAAAAATATATTCAAAGTACTGATGGGAACGTTACATCCGTAAAGAAACTTCGATCCGGAGATTTATTAATAGAGTCTGCGACGTCGAAACAGTCAGAGCAACTACTTGCGATCAAGAATTTCGGGGATGCCTCAATAGAAGTCTCTAGTCATAAAACTCTGAATTATACCAGAGGTGTTATATCTAGTACGGACCTTATTATGGTGAGTGATGAAGAATTTGTTTCTGAACTACAGTCATTTAGAGTAACAAATGCGCGTCGTATAACATTGAAAAGAGATGGTAATATAATTCCAACCAAGCATGTTATTTTAACATTTGCCTCTCATGTGCTTCCCAGAAAGATAACAGCTGGATTTATAAGTTGCGATGTACGTTTTTTTGTGCCCAACCCGGTGCGTTGTTTTAAGTGCCAGAAGTTTGGACATACAAATTCTAGTTGCCACGCTTCTTCCTCTCGCTGTCCACAATGTTATGAAATTGGCCATAATGACACTCCTTGCAAAAAACCCGAAAAATGTGTTAATTGCAACGGTAGTCATACAGCTTATTCTAAATCATGTTCCAAGTGGAAGATTGAAAAGGAAATCCAGACAATTAAAATTTCTAGAAACATCTCATTTGTAGAAGCTAGGCAAATAGTTGAAAACCGAACTCCAAAGGAAAATCTTCCATACAGTACAGCATTAAAAAGAACAACTTGTTCTAGCATGCAAACTGAACACATACAAATTCAAGAAAACAGTAGTCCATCACAAACAATCATGAAACAGTTTCCTTCTACATCAAACGAGGAATACATTACCATCAAACTGAAAGATTGGCTTGAAATAGTGAATTTGAACAGGTCTTAGATAACTAAAGAAAAGAACATTACAAAAAACCAAAAATCTTTAAAAACAGTTCCACAAAATAAAAAGAAAAAGAGGAGTCTTCCCATTTAAAACCAAAATGAACTGAAAGAAAAGAAAAACCTAAATAGTAAAGATGTTGAATTGGAAATACACCCATCTGACGAATCTCTTAGCGAAATGGATCTGAGCGATGAAGCTATAGTAGGCAAAGGAAAGCCACAAATTTTCAAATCTAAATTCTTTAGAAAACCGAAATGACAAATATTAATTTAGTCTCCTGGAATTGCCATGGTTTTCAAGCTCATAAAAAAGATATCAAATCTATTATTAACACATATCAACCGGTTTGCTTGGATATTCAGGAAACATATTTGACACCACGTGTATCTCCCAATTTTAAGAACTATGTCCTTCAAAGAAAAGATAATGAACAATATTTTAGAGCATCTAGAGGAGTTGCATCTTTAACTACACGTCACTTGCCAAGTAGTGAAGTTATTTTAAATTCAAATTTGCAGGCAACTGCTGTACAAATTCAGTTGAAAGTATTAACAACAATTTGCTATTTATATTTGCCTCCAAATGAACATATTGAACAACGACATTTGGATCAATTAATAGAACAGTTGCCATAACTTTTTTTTCTCCTTGGTGATTTAAACGGTCATAATCCTATTTGGAATAATGCCGATATTAACACAAGAGGACGGCAAATAGAAAAACTGATTGAGGATCATTGTCTCTGTATTCTTAATGATAACGCTCCCACTCATTTTCACCAAGCTAGCAAAACATTCCACACGATTGATCTTGCACTTTGTTCTCCTTCCCTTGCTCCTTACTGGAAATTCTCCGTGGATTCAAACTTATACAATAGCCATCACTTCCCTATTGTATTGACGTACATTCACAATGATTTTTTATTTCCGAAAAGACCCGTGAGATATAATATTAACAAAGCAAACTGGCCACTGTTTAACTCAATATGTCAACTAACATCAGATATGATTAATGATACTTCTATTGATTTGGCAGTCAAACAATTAAACGAGCATATCATTGTAGCAGCAGATCTCAGTATTCCTAAAACATCGGGGAAAATACCAAAGCTATGCGAACCTTGGTGGAATGACAAGTGTGCAAACTGTAAAAGAGCGCAAGACAAAGCATGGTATACCTTCAGGAGATACCCTACCACCCAAAATCTCATTAAATTTAAAAAAGCAAAATCTGAATTTCATAGAATCCGACGCATTAGTCAGGATCAATCCTTTCATTCGTATGTCAATTCCATTCAAGGACAAATACCTTCTAAAATCATGTGGGATAAAATAAAAAAGATTTTTGGCTGTTACTCAAATTCAGATAAAATATCCTTTTTAAAACTGAATGGACGAGTAATTTCTAAAGCAAAAGAAATTGCTAATCTAATTGGACAAACTCTTTTTAACATATCGAGTGATGAATTTTATCCAGAAGATTTTACTGCTTTTAAAAAACAGGCAGAGAAGCAAACATTAGATTTTTTATCTTCCGATGGTGAGAAATATAATAATACTTTTAAATTTCATGAATTGAAAAATGCATTAAAAAAATCCCACTCTACATCACCGGGACCTGATAGAATACATTATAATATGCTGAAACATCTAAGTGATTCGTCATTGCTGATACTTTTAACTTTATTTAACAGAATTTGGATAGAAAGGTTTTTTCCAACCTTCTGGCAAAAAGCAATAATAATTCTTATTCTCAAACCTGGGAAAGATCGGCAAGATCCCGCTAACTACAGACCGATAGCTCTTACCAGTTGCCTCAGTAAACTAATGGAGCGTATGGTTAGTCACAGATTGATGTATGTGTTAGAAGAGAAAAACTGGATTTCCCCTTTCCAAAGCGGCTTTCGCAAAAAGAGAAGTACACTAGATAATTTACTAAAACTGGAGACTGCTATCAGAGAGACTTATGTAAGCAAAAAACATCTTGTATCCATTTTCTTTGATATGGATAAAGCTTACGATCGAATCTGGCGTTATGGCATTTTGAAAGATTTATTAAACAGGAAGTAAGAGTAATCTACCAATTTTTGTAAAAAACTTTTTGCGTACAAGGACTTTTCCAATTCGTGTTGGAGATGTTTTATCAGATCCTTTCATTCAGCATGAAGGCGTTCCTCAAGGTAGTGTACTAAGTGTCTTATTGTTTATCATAAAAATAAATGGGATTGTTTCGCATGTAGCACCTTTTGTACATACTTCACTTTATGTCGATGACATCCAAATACATTGTGCTAGTGAAAGTTTGGATTTCATTCAAAAACAATTACAAACATCCATAAACAGTATGTCACACTGGGCTTCGAAAAATGGATTTGTTTTTTCTCATCAGAAAACAGTTAGCGTTCACTTCTGCAAGCGACGTGGGCTTCATACAGATCCAGAGCTTCGACTTAATGGATCGGTTATTCCCACCGTTAGTGAGAAAAAGTTTTTGGTTGTCATATTAGATAATAAACTAACATTTCGTTCGCATATTCAAAATTTGAAAAGAAAATGCCTTCAAAAGCTAAATATTATAAAAGTCCTATCAAATACCTCTTGGGAAGCCGATAGAACTTCTTTGCTTAAGATCTACAGATCACTGATACGCTCGAAGCTTGATTATGGAGCATCAATTTATGGTTCAGCTGCCAAATCTACCTTGAAATCATTGGATGCAGTGCATAATCAAGGACTTCGTATAGCTACAGGAGCTTTTAAAACATCACCAATTCAGAGTTTACAAGTTATAAGTGGTTAGCCCTCCTTGGAACTTAGGCGGAAACGACTTTGTTTATCTTACTTTTATAAAATTAAAAGTGTTGAATACCATCCACTGTGCAACAGAGTTCTCAATCCTATATACGGCTCGTTGTTCTCTATGAAATTGTGTTTTACTCCAACTTTTGGATTCCGTGTTGGAGAGATTTTGCGATCATTCAAAATTGAAGACTTCCCGGTTGCTGTAAAAATTAACGGTCCACCTCCCTGGCAGGAATTATCTTTTAATTTTGTCGATGATTTTATACACTTTCTGAAACCATCAACATCAGACGTGATGTTTCAGAAATTTTTTTATGAACACAGACAACAGTATCATTCCTTTCAACCTGTTTATACAGATGGTTCGGGATATGGTAATCATGTCGGTTCAGCAGCAGTTTTTTGTAATGTAATCATATCAGAAAGACTTCATCCTTTCTGTTCTGTCTTTACATCCGAACTTTATGCAATATATCTAAGCCTTCAAACGATTGCAACGTTAACCCCCTCTAAATTTATTGTATATACTGACTCTAAAAGTAGTATTGCAGCTTTTAAAAATGTGTCATCGGAAAGCCATCCCTTAGTACTAAATATTTTTCACATATATAGATCACTAAAAAATAATTTCACAATTAAGTTCTGTTGGATTCCTGGCCATGTCGGAATTTTGGGAAACGAAAAAGCTGACAAGGCAGCAAAACGCCCAACTCTGCTAAAAGAAAATTTTGTTCCCTTATCCGATGCTTTACAAGTAATAAAAATAATTCAAAATAAATTCTGGCAATCTACGTGGGAAAATCTGAATACGAATAAACTGTTTCAGATACAGCCATCTGTCAAAGGCTTCAAAAATAAAATTGTGACTAGAAAGAAAGATGTTATTATTACGAGACTTCGAATAGGCCACACTTATTTAACCCAAAAACATCTTTTGCACTCTGATCATGCACCACTTTGTAATAAATGCAATTCTGTTTTAACAGTCAGACATATTCTGTGTGAATGCCGAGATTTTAGTACACAACGACAAGTTCATTTTGGAACGACTGTTCTTAACTTAAATGAAATTTTAGGAGATAACCCTCATTCAAATATATTTGCTTTTTAAAAAGATATTAAAATTTTACATCAGATTTAATTGTTTTTTTTCTTTTAAGTGTCTTAAACTTTTAATACGAAAGCCATGTTTAACAAATGTTTGGCGCAGTATGATCATATCTGGTCCTTGCGCCATAAAAACAAACTAAACTAAACTAAACCAAATAGTACAAAAATGAGTCATAAAAGCATTCCCGGTTCAAAATTTCCTTTTACAAAGAAATCGGAATATTTTTCCTCTGATTATTTAAAATAAATGAGGTACATCTCAGCAATGAAAACATGAACAAGCATCTTAGCTTCGTAGCTCCATTTTATTCTTGTGGAAAAGAGTTAGATTCACAAAAAATTTAATGTGTGAATCTTCAATGAAATCTACTATGGAGATATTATGATTCCATCAAATTAGTGAAATAAAATATTTATTGGTATCGTGTAAATGATATTGTCATAAAACTTTAGAAATTCTTAGCTTTTGTTGGAAATTTGTTTATTTTTAATGCAAGATTTTACTTTAATAAATTTTTAGTACGGTGTCAATTTATAATCAGTGCAATTTAAATAACTTTTAAAAAATCATTTTGCATTAATCCCTTCCATAATTTTAGTAACTATGTTGATATACACGAGTTTTGAAATTGTTTTGAGTTAACACTGTTTTTGAATAAAACTTCCATTATAAAGAAAAAAATTTAGCACAAAAAGCCCAATCTTGAAGTAGCAAGTGAATCAATTCAAATCATTATCATCGAAAACTATATCTGATTAGATTTCAATCTTCGTAAATTCTTATTGTATTCTTATTTCTTATTCTTAATATTTACCGAAAATTGAAGCAATAAAAGTATCAAAAACGGGTATGCACAAAGAGTGCTCCTTGTATTTTGATTGCAAGTAGATTGAAAGATGAGTAATTGCAAAGCAATAACAATAATTCCCTCGCCAATTTTGTATTTATTTATTAGTTGCTAAAATCTAAATAGATGAAGATTTCTATGTCTGTTTCAATTGCTTTTAAAATTAGAAAATGGAATAAAAATATATTTCTGAAACTCCCAAACTTTTAAAGATTACTATTTTCTTTTTGAAAGCCAAATTTATTGAGATCTACCTACTTTGCTCATTAAATTTCTCATAAACAAATAGCTTCCAGCTTTTTCTGACGTCATTTTTTATACCATAAAGAAATTTTTGAGAAATCATTTTCATTAAATTTAACTCAACGACCATGTCAGATTTTTGTAAATTATAGAACAAATATATAAACACATTAAAAATTTTGTCAAGATCCGCCAAAAAATGATTCGAAACTCATGCTCTATTTTATGCAAAATATAAGTAGATACATAAATAATTATATAATGTGTAATATAAGTAATTATAGTAGTATATAATAATTATATAAATTATAGTATAGTATAAATATAATAGTATATAATTATAGTAGATATATAAGTAATTATATAATTATGATAATGTAAGGAATACAAACTGGAACATAAAGAAATACAAAACTAGACAAACATTTCAAAATCTTTTACACACCTTCAACAATCAAAAACTATTACAAGAAAAAATAAAAAAAATTTGCTATATTACAGATAATTAGAAAGGAAGCATTACTCATGATCTGTATAGGAATGATCTATCATTTATGAAAGACATCTTTATCCAAATATAATAGTCTTTCTATCAATCTAACGAAAGTGCAACAATCCACATTTCTTTCAAACAGACAGCTGGGTTGAATGCTGGATGCTTTTACTGATGGAATAGCATTTGTTACTCAAAAGACTTCTCGAGTATAGGGGTGTGGAGGCTTTCGAAGAAATGCATTCAAAGCGAAAAAAAAAAGCTTTTTATTGACTGATGTACTAGGCCTACTCTAATCCAGATAATGGTGCTCATGTCTGTAGCAGCTGAAGTTGTTTCGAGATCCCTCGATCATGTACATTAAGTTTTTGGGAAATATAAATGATTATCATTGTGCCTAAAATCTATTTTTTATTACAAAAATTATGAACAAAAACTGAACAAAGAGATAAATTTTAATAAAAATTTTAAAATATGCATAATTTTAAAATAACTTAAAACCTAGTTTCTGCACTTTTTCCTAGTTAAAATTATTAAGGTTAGAAATATTAGCTTATTATTTAATAAAATAAGAACTGCTTTCTTTAATTTTTATGACAAATAGTTTAGTTAATTCCAAATAAGTACTATGTCATTGTAAAAATTAAAAGGCTTTAATGATTATATATTTACAGTTATATTTTTACCCCATTAAAGTTATATTTTAAATTATTTTACTATTTAAAATTAAAGTATTATTAAAATTCAAATATTAGCAATTTTTTTTGTCAATTTATTTTTTCATAAGAAAAAGGAGTAAATATTTGACAGAGAAATTAAAAAGTATTTGCAAGATGATAATCTAATATAATTTTTAAAATGTAATGAAACGTATTTAGAATAATATTTTGAGATTTTCAATTGCTAATCAAAATGTTTTGACTGCCATGCTAATTAGTTAATTGCTGACTATGACGATATTGAAAATATATAATAAGCGCACTAGTATTTATAATTACATTTTTTTAAAAAATTCAATTATAATTCAAGTATATGGGGAACAACTAATTATTTTTATGTGAAAAAATGTGTAATATATTGTTCAAAACTATTTCCGAGCCTTTAATTTAATTTAAATAATTAAGCAAAAATTAAAATGAAAAAAAAAGACTCATCCACAATTGAATCATCATCTCGCGGATACGAAGAGCATGCTTTTACAACCATACTGATCTGCTGTTGGATGGCGTTACTAATATGTACCACAATGTTGTTACTAATCTGTATCACAATGGCGTTACTAATATGCATCACAATGGCGTTACTGATACGTATCTCAATTTCGTTACTAATAGGCATCACAATGGCGTTACTCTACTTAACTAATATGTAAGTTATACCATAGGCTATTTCTTGAGTCTTAATATTTTTTATGAATGAATTCCCTAAAGATATATTATACTGTAATGTCATCCATAACTCAATCTTTCAACTTGTACCCTTTTATCATCAAACTGTCACCAAGTAGGATTCCTTAAGGTGTCAGAGCCTATTTTTCAATTGCATATCAGAATCCAAGCTTTCTTTCATTGGTCGAGGAATGTTTGACAGTAGATGATTTAGAAGAATGACTCTTTGGTTTTGTTGAATAATTCAGCAAAAATCAAAATGAAAAAGAACTCATCTACATTCGAATCATTACCTTGCGGATTCTGCCAAAATTACTG
>JAPMOQ010054027.1:313800-348555 GCA_026543055.1 Argiope trifasciata | reverse complement strand
TTTAATCATCAAACTGTCACCAAGTAGGCTGGTTTAAGGTGTCAGAGCCTATTTTTCAATTGCATATGAGAATTCATGCTTCCTTTCATTGGTCGTGGAATATTTGACAGCCGATGATTAAGTGGAATGACTCTTTGGTTTTGTTGAAGAGGACCCTAGACAGCGTCTGGTTGTGATCTTTCTTTTTAACAATTTGTAGGTCATTGTGAATGGCATCATTTCTCACACACGATGAAGCATTGGGCATGATAAGGAGAATTTTATTCTGTAGAATTCGAGTTTTCCAGTCGTGCTTTATGATATCTGTCCTTAGATTATGTCAGTATATATTAACGTAGGATAAAGTAACTGCATGATATCAGGATGATAATTAGATGTGATAAAACATGCTATTAAATAATTTCAATAGTTCGTATTAATACATCTTGCTGAAAGTTATTGTGAACCGAATAATAATATCCCTTGGTATTCATGTAGGAAATCTAATAAATATCATTGAAAAATTATTTTAAGACATTAATTTGGTTTAACTTAATATTTAACTTAATAATTTAATTTAAATGATTATGTAAATATTTCAAATAAATAACAAAACTTAATAAACAGTTACCCAACTAAATCTTTGCCCGATTTCGTCTATTTTTATTTCATATGAAATGCTTTGGTTTCTAAATATGTCATCAATTATGTTCTACTGGATACTCCGCTTCAGTTTTGTGCGTAAAATGAAATATTGTTACTTCATATATATTTTAAAACAGGATAAACTCACGATTAATTTCATGTCATTTATTTCATTCATATTATGATCCACAGATGTATCATCAGTGATTTTATATCCCCACGAACTCCAGAAGTTTCGAGAGAAATTTCAAAACCTTTACTTCATTGTACTTTATCTAAAAAAAAGAAATTCGATATAGTTTCTCAATCTTATTATGTTGGTTTAATTTTTCAAAGTTTTACTTCATTTTAAAGACTTAACGTATGAATAATTCATTTATGGTTACTTCCTTATCGATCAGACCTCCATTTTTTTAAAGTTATTGCAAAATAAAGTCTTATCTCAGGTTCCACCTTGAAAGACTGGACAGATTTGAAGCATAACTAACCAATAAGAAAGTAATGTGTTTATTGTGCAAGTGTAAATTAAAATAAAACTTTTTAAGTTGCATCACCGTTTAATGATGTTACTAAATTAAAATAAAGTTACCGAAAGATGATCACCTATGACAGCTAATATACTAAATAAGTTATTAAATTGAATACCCACATCTAGGAAATAGATGTGTGAATCAGTTGTATCAAACATAAATACGTAAATATATCTACTTTGAAATCTGAAAAAATTCAGCAAAGAATATTTTCCTTTTAAAAAGCAATGAATTATTTTAAATTTCGTATGGGATTTATTGACATTGAAATCCATATATTGCACAAAGAAATTTGAATTATATTTCTCTATGGTCCTTATATTTTCTCCACTGAAATATATCTTCACATTTAAGGAGAAAAATATCAATTTTATCCTACCCTCACAAATTACACGATCAAATATACGTAGACACGTCTTTTAAAATTTTATTGAATTTTCTTTAATTTTTTAATTTTTCTGATGGTAAATTAAAAAAAATAAAGAAAATCCATTCTAACGCTTCTAGATGTATTTATGATAAATATAAATGTATTCTTTTTTATAGATATTCATTTTTTATATTTTATTTCTTAAGTGTGAGAATTTGTTTTGCTCTTCCTTTAATAAATAAATCTCTTTTTAATAAAATTGTCTGTGTTTTTTAGCAGTATTATGATCATCAAAAGCCTTTTCAAACATTTTATCTGTATATTTTAAAATAATTTTTAAATATGATGTGATATTAAATCTTTGCTATAAAGTTTTAGAATATTTAATATTGTTCATAAAAATTTAGAATATAATTTATAAACATTGCATACATTTAAATTTACATTAACCATGCATTCGTTGAGGTGAATTATCCTTATAAATATTTTATTTCAATCAATTATTGATTTTTTAAAATTTATTATAAACTAGCCGCCTTTGGCGACCAGCTGGTTCGCCATGAGTAATGCGTTCTAAAATTTTCAATTTAGTCACATATTCATTAGCCTTGTAGTAATTCCGGGTATTGGTTGGCCTGAAATTAAAAATTATTTTTATTTCTGTGATGTTGTTAAAATATTAAATATGTTTTTTTAAAGAAAGCGAAAAAGGAAAAAAAAAAATTTGAATAAATGATTTAGATGTTGCAAACGATTATTGAAACCTTGGCTTTGCATTTATTTTTTTAGAAACTACCACATTTTATAATGGAAAAAAAAATATTCAATTAATGTTAAAGATATTGCAAACGATTATAGAAATATGCCATTAAGTCGGGATTTCAATGCATATCCTCTCTGAATTCAATCAGGTTTACCGTAAATAAAGAAGATTTGTTGAATAAATGATTTAGATATTCCAAACGATCATAGAAACCTTTGCTTTGCATTTATTTTTTTAGAAAATATCACATTTTATGTTTTATTTTATTTTATCCAGCCACATGCTAAAAGTTGCATTTCTTTAGACTTGATTTACGATGGTAGTTTTATTTTTTTATTTGAACTTCTGTCGTTGTTTTATTTTATTTTATCCAGTCACGTGCTAAAAAACATGGCTAAAATATTTCTTTAAAAGTTCGTTAAAAATAGAGGCTTAAGTTATACATTAAAACATTGATACCAATAGAAAGCTAATTTTTTAATCTTTAAATTGATGTAAAAATCATGTTTGTGCGATAATATTTTTGAAAGATATAGCGGAAAAACGTCGAAATTTCGCTTAAATTTTAATTAATTCAAATTCTAATTAAAAATTCGAAAAAAGGGCTCCGAGGTGCACAATCCCAACCTCCAATGTATACATGTACCAAATTTGGTAGCTGTAGGTCCAACGGTCTGACCTGTAGAGCGCCAACACACACACACATTGAGCTTTATTATAAGTATAGATTATTAATTTTTTAATTTAAAGTTCTAATCAACAGATTGGTTTTTATTTATTTTTGGAAATTCATGATTAATTTTAGATTAGTGATTGAAACCAAAAAGATCCAAATCTAAAAACGTGGTTCAAAATGACGAGGTCCGTCTCAAAATAGCCCTCGTGTTGCTTTAAACGGGACGTTAATATAACTAAACTAAACCAAATCTAAAAAAGAAAAAAACAACTTGAATTTCAAGAAGTAATATTCCATATTTCAATATTTTTAATTTTCTTTCTAATGCATTTAAATGAGAGTAAAGATAATTATTAAAATTATATTAACTTATACAATTTTAACTTTAAAAAAAGCAATCAATTTCTTTTTCCTGTTTACTGGAGTTATTTCAGGATACAAGAAAAATGGATTCAAATAAATAATTTGTTTTATCGTTTTCTTTTCCAAGAAATTCTCTGAAGTTTCTTGGAAAATATCATTCCAACTCTAATATCAAATATATACTAAATTTTTTTTCATGCGAAACTATTGCCGATATTTCGAGTGTTATTTCTCCGAAATTTTGAGTTGTCAAATATATCAAGACATAAAACTTGAAATCTCTAGATATTCTCTCCATGATTTATTTATGAACATTTTCATTTTGATCAGAAGTATTTATTCTGTCATTTTCTATCCAATGAAGTTGTTTCTTTTCCACATTTTTGATATTGGAAGTTAACTTTTAATCCGAGAAAAAAGTCTTTTACAACTTCTTTTGAGTTTAATTACACTCGTATTTGAAGAGAATATTTTTTCTGAGTAAATTTAGAATAACTTTTTCTGGATTTTATAGGCCAATTCTCTTTTTGATGATACTGCAATTTTTGAGATGAGGCCATTTTCATAAATAAAATAAATTGCTCTCCATTCCTGATATTTATTTAGAAATTCATCTAACCAAGCGTCGCAATTTCTCCCGAAAAAATATTGTAAATACAATTAATTAAAATCTGAAATATGTTAAATATCTTTTGATTATATTTTTAGGATTTATTTTAATGGCCCAAATAATTATGTATATTTATTAATATATGTTTATCTTCTTATTTCATTAAAATATATATTTTTTATTTTGACATAATATAATTTTTATTAAAAACTAATATATAATAGATTAACATCTCAAAGTCTGATAAAAATTGTAATAAATTGAATACTAAAAGCAGACGATAACTTGACACATCTTTAGAAGGTATTAAAAATAATTTCAAAAAAGCTACTTCTAGCAAAGAAGCAAATGATGCTTGTTTCAAATAGATTCTTGAATTCTTTTTATGAGGAAATGATTTGAATAGTTAAAAATTTTGATTAACTTGTGGAAAAAATGTGATTGCTATTGTGTGAATCATAACTTAATTTTTTTAAGTAAATGAAACACAAATATTTGTTACTGAGACTTTTAAGTTTTCTTAAAATTCAAGCATATACAAAAATCCTAAAATCACCCGTACTTGAATACATTTTTGTGATTTATCTTATGTGAAACATTTTAATGAGCAGTTTTTTATTTTTTCATTTTGAATTCTATTTGGAATGAATTTTTTAAAAAATTTAATCAGAAAAATTGTGAACAAAATATTGACTACTACTATTATGTATTCTTTTAGTATTATAAAGACCTGTATAATTAAATTCCTAATTATTCTTTAATCAGAGTATATTTTGAATGTCTTTTTCAAAAGAAAAGTTATATATTAACAATGCATGTTTAAGTGGTAAAAAAATGCAGTTGATACTCAGAAAAATCAGATGGAATAATCATAATAATTTTACAACCAGAATGTATTTAGAAGAAACATCTAGGAGTTCTCTTTTTTTTCTGGTTAGAAGATGGTACAGGAGCTGGAATGAATCGAAGATTTAAAATCAAGTGAATGAATCTAAGATTTAGATCAAGTGGATGTATCAAAGATTTAGATCAAGTGGATGTATCAAAGATTTAGAATCAAGTAGATGAATCAAAGATTTAGAACCCAATGGATGAATCAAAGATTTAGAACATAATGGATGAATCAAAGATTTAGAACCCAAGGGATGAATCAAAGATTTAGAACCCAAGAGATGAATCATTGATTTAAAATATATGATAGAATCAAGATTAAGAATCAAGTGAGTGAATGTAAGATTTAGAATCAAGTGGGTGAATCAAGATTAGGAATCAAGTGAATGAATGTAAGATTTAGAATCAAGAAGTAAATTCAGCTGGATGAATCAATATGTAAAAACGGATGAATGAATCAAAGATGTAGAATCAAGTATATAAATAAGAGATTTAGAATCAAGTTTTAGAATCAAGACGATGAATCAAGTTTTAGAATCAAGTGGAAAGTGATAAATCAAAGATTTACTCTACATGACAGCTGGGTTCATACATAGAAATATGTAGTTGAAGTGATGTAGGCAACATGTTAAACATCGCTAAACATGTTGTCAAGATCACTTCAACAATATATTTCTATATATATTACAGTTACAGATTTCGAAATGCTGGAACTGTATCTTTGAGTTTGAATGATTCCCTTCTTTTGTGTCCCTGAACAAAGCATCATTAGGACAATACTTTTCTACGGAACAAGACATCTAAGATTCAGTGTGTAAAACTTACGATTAATTAATTCATTAAAGATGAAAAATAATTGTAATCGAATGGGTGGTTTCTGTTTGAGAAAATGTAGTGGCAGTAATAAAAGGAAAATAATGAGAAACGGATTTAAATAAAAAATATTTTAGCTCGTAAACATATTAAATATTTATTTTTACTATAATCAAATTTATTTATATCGTATATCTAATTCTCAACTAGCACTGAACATAAGTCTAATACAAGTAGTCATCTAATATAAGCCTTCTTCTTACAAAAAAAACACACAAATTTTGAATTGCTGAATTGAATACAATACAAAGTCAAAGAATTTATTTGAAAAATGATGCCCTTCCAGCTTTATTTACAACTTAAAAATAAGGTACAAATAATATTTGATTTATCTCAAAATATATCAAGCTCTTTTTCATTTCTTACCATATCAGTAACAAGGAAATTGGATTCGCATTTTAAAACCTTTTTTATCTTCATTTCTTTTTTTTAAACAAATATAGTTTAATCTTTGCGAAATTAACTTTATCCCAATTCTTGTTACTTTTCAAATATATTTCGAACGATTCAAAGCATGAAGGATAACACACAACGTCTAACACAATTATTTGCTAAAAAAAACATTTTTTTAAAAAAAGAAATGTACGTGAGATATTAGAAGGAGGAAGTTTCAGCTTTAAATACTCATTTGCATAATTGGATGTTTCCAAAAATTAAATGAAAAGACGATGTTGCGCGATGAAATTAGGAACACCTTACGATGTGCCACCTTGTTAGTTCATCAAATACGTGACTGCCTTATCAAAATTCGAAACAATCCGGTGATTTTTTTTAATGATGAACGGAAAACTTAATGATACATTTTAACAATCTGCATGGCAAATATTTGACAACATCATTTTCCTTTTATCCTCTCTCGCTTCTTTGCTTTAGTTATTTTTTGAGATTATGTAATTTGCATATTGTTTTAAAAAAAGAATTTAACATTTTGAATTATTTCTACATGTTTATTTCGATAAAGTTCCCGGAATTAATTTCATTTATTGTATTTATATTTGAATAGGAATGTAACAGAAGTTCAAGAATTCTTATTTGAGTAAATATCTTTATTAAATAAATAAGACTGATATTTCTGTTCCAAATTTGTAAATAAGAATGCGGCAGAATGTGGAAACTCTGCAGAAATTCTGAAATTGAATTACTGTTTTTGTAAAATGATATATTTGCCTATTTATTATTTGTTTTGCATCTAGTTGTTTAGATGAAGTTCTTGAATTTAAAGCATTTTATTTCACTTTTTAAATAATTTTCAAATTAGACATATGTAATTCGAATAATATTTTTAATTTTCAAAATTAAATTCCATTCATTACCAAATCCATTCAGTATCATTAAAATTTTATTCAAAGAAAGTATGCTTATACGCATTTTTTATCAAATGATTGAAGGAATTTTATTTGAAACAAGGTTACATGGTTTTTCCAAATAAGAAAACATCATACTTCTAGATAAGAGTGTGATAACAATAGTTCAGACAACAAAATAATTAAGTATTTAAGCAAAATAATGGAGAGATCATACAATCATTGGAAGACACGAAAATACTGCTTTGAAACTTTTCTTTTCAGATCAATTATTATGAAACACGGTAGAATTAAAGCTGTTTAATTTTTAGTGTCTGAAGAAGACATGAATTATTTGTTTATGTAAATGCTAAAAATTATCGTATGATTTCTCAAAAATGTCTTTTTGCAAGAAAAATGTCTATAAAGATAGCTTAAATATATGCTCTTTCATGTAAAATGTAGATTTTTTATTTCAATTTCTAATGATTTTTTTAGAATTATGTTATTAACCATTCTTGAAAGTTTTTAATTAAATGAAACGATCCAAATTAACTCATTATCGACAAAAAGTATTTAAATCAGGAATAAGGTTATTTAGATCAATATAAAATAAAAAATAAGATTATGAATGTTCGATTTTAAGGATTTTTATGCATGAAAGTTTACTGGGGAACCTAAATATTGTTATAGCTTTTTTGGTGAAAAACACTTCATCTAGTTTTTATGAAATTTTAAACAGTTTGAGTAGTTGAGTTTATTAACATACAAAAAATCTACAATTGAAATATCAGAAATCTCTTTTTAATATAATATAAAGCGTTAGTGATATAAATAACTAGTGCATTATGGGAGCTAGTTGAGCAGTATTTCTTATAAACTGACACATAGCATCCGTCGTTGAAAGTACATAGTATCTTAACACATCAGAATTGAACTGGTATTACTATTATTAACATATTCAACGTCCATCTAACATCGAAAACCAAGGATTGTAAAAATTGGGTTAGAGGATCAAAAGACAATTCATCATACTTGTGATATTGTAACGATTTGTATCTTCAAATCCATATGAAACGGAATTATGTAGTGTCTGGATTCATCCTACTTTTTAATCAAACTGAATTATAATGTATGGGTACCCAGACACCATAAATCTGGGTACATATTTATATATTCTGCGATCAAGATGAGAAAGATTTAAGAAACGTTTTGTTTGATTTACAATAGTTTCTATGAATATTCCGGATAACTGAGAAACTATTGTTAATTCCTTTCAATTTGGTTCAGTTAATCAATTTTAAACTAATACAGAACATTTAAAATTCCAAAAGGAAATTGCTTAATATTTTCTTTCTTTTTTAAGATTGCATTAACCATTATCTTATTTCTGTTCTTTGGTTGTTTCGAGAAATGGTTACTAACATTTAAATGTGTTTAAATGATTATTTATGAGGTTACATTTTATATGTTACCAACTAATCCAAATCTCTAAATTAAAATGATATATTATTGTATATTACTTCTATTTTTATTCTCTGTATATTACTTCTATTTTTTCTAATTTGATGAAAAACAGTCAAGTCAATTTAATGATGAAAAAATAAATGTTGTGATTTTTTTATTGAATTTTTGAATTCTTCTTTTCTTTACAAAATTTCAAGAAGAAAAAAACAATTTTGGGTATTTTTTTTCCTTTCTCACTCTGAAATACACATAATTTGGGAGCTTTTATGCATATTATTTCTAAATAGAATGATAATGGTACATGGGATGCTAAAATGGTAATTATTTTTTTTATTATTCCATTGTCTTAATATTATTCACCAGGTGATTCAAAGGCAATGTGATCAGGAGATGCAAAGATGATTTCGAAGCATACGCTATTATAAAATCGAAAATTCCTTCATCGTTTGTTAGTATAAAAAGGTGGGGTGAAATATACCAGTGAAATGCGAAAGAGCAGCGCGTAAGTGTATCAATTTAATTATAATATTTATATTAAGAAGAAATATAGATGCTGAAAAATGTTGAAATGTTGATCACAAATTCATACATTGGCTTAGCATCAGATCTACAATGAATTCTTAGTTTTCTTATGATTTCTAATATATACTGGCTAATTCTTGCAGCGATATAAAGATCTGAATTTCTGGCAGCTATATAGAGATCTAAATTTCTGACAGCTATACAAAGATCTAAATTTCTGGCAGCAATAAATACATAAGTTTGAATCACTTAGAAGATCGAAATTTCGTGAGGTATCACTTTCAACGGATGTTTCATATACATTTGGTTTTATATACCAAAAATAAAAATCCAAGATATTACAGAATTTCTCATCTATCAGACCATGTCTATCCAGACATAACACTAAGGTGTTGCTATGATTCTTTGATAGATTCCTTACCCTACCAAAGAAGTATTATAGTATTTAAATTTTATATCTGGGCAATACTGGCCTGATAGATAATAAAGCTTATTGAATTTCATTCCCTTAAAATCACATTAAACAGTAAAAGGAATGTTAAATGCAGCAAATTTTTAAAAACTTCTGAAAGAATGTAACATATAAATGTTAAATATTCTTTATATTCTAATCTACAAGGCAGGAAGAAAAGCGATAAAAGATAGTCATCCCTATTCTCAACCCAAACATTTGCAGTGAATTTTTCAAATCTGCGCGTACAATTAAGAATGTCCAACTAGGAACATTTTTTTTCATAGTTAGAAATTTCTAATTCACCGTAGTCTTGTAGAAAGAAGTTTTCACGGATATCCTTTTATATAGATGGGAACACTTTGGACGATGAGAAGCATAATTCCTCATAAATCGTTTCTGGTACTAGATAATTACAAATTTATCTTAAAGTTCTTTGCAAAAGCACAGCGACTCAGCCTGCTCATAAAGATACATAAAGAATACACCACTGAACATCGCAGTATCGACAAGATTGGTTGAGGTCTACTATTGTCTTTAGTATTGTCCAGAGCGCTCCCGTGCGTAAAGCCGCCTTAGAGCCTTTTTAGTTGGGATTTGCTGTTGTCAACTAAAACAGTAAAACAGCAAGATCAGACAACTCTCGCTAGATTTCGAAGTGGACACATTCGTGTACAATTCATGTTACGAGCCACAAAGATTATGCCATATGTTCAAAATGCAATGTGAATCAAGCAACTCCTGCCTATATTTTGACTTCCACCTGTTTCAATAAAGGTCATCTGTTCTCGATTCCTGAAGTAGTGTTGCATCGTTTCAAGGCGTTCGAGCTCATGGACTTGGTTGGATGTTATTGTCAACAAGGTGGGATAAGCCACAACAGTATTGTATATCCTTATATTGACCGATCCGTCAAATTAACATTCTCTTCGAGACAGTTGATTGCTGTCCTTTTTCCACAATTTCACACCCTCAAACAGGAGGAAAATATCTTCGACATCATGTCCTTCAAGGTTTGGAGACTACCTGATACCATCAGTACTATACGTAAATCATTATTTTAAATATCCATTTTGTTCATAACACTGAGATTTCAATACCTTCCTTTAAATAGTGGTAAACAGTACTCATTTCTCTATAAATGCATTTATTTTTCCTACATTCTTCCAAATCTTTGGAATCAGGAAATCTCCTATGTCCAGATAAAACTTTGATTATCAGTGAATGGTATCTTCTTATTTTTATTTCTGTATTAGGAATAAAGTCGAAAGTTACTCTTCTTTTTTTCGACATATACCATTTGTCAGACATAGTGAAATAGGCTGATGGGAGAGACAAGGAATAACAGCGAATAATTGTTAAACTAATCCAGTCGGTTCCATTTCTACAAAGAGCTTTTTTTTACATCATTTATATTTAATTCTTGCGATTCAGATTCAAGCGAAACCTGCACTCTTAAATTTGCGTCACATTTCACGAATTTTTTTCTAATTGCAATTTTTACATTCTAAATTAGAAAACAAATTTTGAACTATGCTTAAGTCCCCATCTGAAATTCTTTTAATTCTTATAAATACAAAACCTCCTGTTCTTCCTAGATTATTCAATTAGTATAGTCACAAAATAAAAACAAAAAAAGCTATACTAAATTCAAATCTTTTAAATAAAATATTATTATTTTAAGGAATATAAATTATATTTTATGAAGATTTTTTTTATTCCATTCTTTCTTGAATTTTGATTGTTATCTGTTTTATTTCATGTAAGAGACTCGTCTTTTTTCGGAGTTTCACAAGATTAGCAAAATTCAAGAATCAACATCATTAAGAATTCTGAAATTTCCATTTAAATACCTCTGTTAAGAGAAATAAATCTCCAATTCTATGCCCAGAAGCAAGCAAAGACTTCTTTTTGAAAAATTATATCGAATAAACCCAATTTTATCTTTAATGATTCTCGCCAAAATATAACGTTTAATTCTTTCCTGTATAATTTACATATCCATATACGAAATTAAGTTAAAAGACTGCACTATTGCCTAATTAATTCAAACTATTGTGATAAACAAGACAATTCATTCTCAGATGTATATCAAGGCTTAGCATATTTAAGCCTACTCTTTTTATTGTAATAGTATGTTTGGATTAGAATTTCGTTTTTAATTAGTGCCTATAATGTTACTAATTGGTTTAATTTTAAATTTTAACGGCTTAAAGATAACGGATTTCTTCTTATTCCTAAAACTGCCAGAAATATTCCCTGGAAATGATTATTAGAATATCTGTGAGAAATTTTTTTTTAATATTGCTTTGGCAGTGAAATATTACTGATTATTTTATGATCATATGATCAGGTCAAAATACTTGCGAAGTTCTCTTCAATGGTTGGAAATGGGGGAATGTATGTATGTATAAATGAATCAATAGAATTAATTTGGCATCCCCATTTTATATATGCCCGACATAGATAATTAATAGAATAATTTGGATGCCGAGAATAAACCAGTGCTATTCTGTTATTAACTTCCAATAATCCAAGTTTATTTCACTTTTAGTTTAATTATGTGAACGTCCCGTTTTAAAGCAACATTAGGGCTTTTTCGGATGGACTTGATAATTTAGACTCTTTGCCAGATGACAAGGACGACACAAGAGGATCCTCTTCTCTAAACTTCCACGTCATGTCGGGCGTTCTACCATGACAGATTAAATGTGTTCCGCTTACAAAACAAATTTCCTATGGAATCTAGACTTGAACCTGAGGCACTCTGGTTCCGAAGCCGGAACTTAACCACCAGAGCACCAAAGTCCCAAAGTTTATCTCAGATAATATATATATGTATATCTCAGAAATAGAATAGGATTTCTTAGATATACAGGAAACCTAAACTTAAATAAAATTAATTATTAGGGAATATATAATAAATATTCATTGCACAGATGTAGGAATATTAACTAAATACAAAGTATATCTGTTTGAAATAAAAAAAATAATTTGGGACTATGCTCAATACATAACGTACATCTACTGTAATTCTATTAGATATATGAAAAGAACTCATTAGAGGAAGAAATTTTCCCCTCTAATGAGGAATTCCATTCCTCTAGTTACATTATCCAGAAGTAAGTAGACCGAGGTCTGCTTTATTACTGAATTATTGCATCGATTCTTTCTTTTCTTTTTTTCTTCGTTTCTCTTTCAAGCAAGGGATTTGAATTTTAATTTTAAAATTGGATGATTTGATCATGAATCATCCTTGCCTAAATTTATTAGACCAAAACCCACATTACCACATGGTATTACGTATTTGTAATATTGCTTCCCTGCAAAGTTAGTTGAAAGGAAAAGTTTTACAGATAATTTCAACCGATGATGAAAGGATGCTAAATATACATAAACTTAAAATATTCCTAATAAAAGGATACCTAAATAAAAGGAAGGAATAGATATACCCAGGAAATATACCTAAATAAAAGAATTCTAAATATTCTAAAATATACAGGAAAGCCAAACATAAATAAAATTAATTATTTGGGGATATATTAGGTTGGTGCGTATGAAATGTCGGATTCTTAAGTGATTGTATAAAACTGCATATCTTTCTTCAAAAGCTGTTTATTCAATCAAAGTATGCTCCATTCGCTTCAATACACTTCTCCCAACGAGATTTTAAAGCGTAGATGCCTGTCTTAAAAAAATTTTGGTCTTTAGAATTAATAAACTCTGATATCTAGTTTTTTAGACTGTCTTCATTTTCATAGTGTTTGCCCCTTAAAAACAGCTCTAAATGCTTGAAAAAATGAAAATCTGTCGGCGAGAGATCCGGTGAATATGGTGGATGCTGCAAAACTTCATATTCCAGTTCGTTCCAGCTTATTTCGCTCTGTCAGTGCGTGCGGTACCCACTTGTCCATCTTCTTAACCTTGCCAATCTCAGAAAGGTGTCTCAATATCGTTGTATGGTCAACTTTCATCCTGATAGCAAGTTCCCTCGTGGATACGGCTGGATCCGCTTCCATTAGAACCTTCAGGTCATCATTCTTCACAGACGTTTTGGGTCTTCCGCGCGGCTCATTTTGCAGTGAAAAATCGCCAGTCCGAAATTTTTCGAACCAACGCTGCACTTTCCGATCGTTAACCGTATTCTCCCCAAACGCTTGGTTTATGTTGCGTGCAGCTTTTGCAGCACTATTACCAAGTTTGTACTCATATAAGAAAATGACGCGAATGTCGGCAGAATTCATATCGGCAATAAACTCAAAAGAAATAACAAAAGGGAAGACCTTCGAGAAAACCTGTTTTGCTGAAATGAGTCTCTGGCAATGGACAATACGACTATGAATGAGGTTATGCCAAACACAAAAGTATAACGAAAACAGGGAGACAAACGTCCGCATGTAAAGAGAATCCGACATTTCATACGCACCAACCTAATATAATAAATATTCATTACATAGACGTATGAATAGTAACTAAATATAAAGTAGATATATTTAAAATAAATAAAAAATTTAATTTGAAACTATACTCAATGTCCAAAGTACATCTACTAAAATTCAGCAAGATATATTAAAAGGACTCATTAGAGGGAGAAATTTTCATATCTAATGAGAAATTCCATTCCTCTAGTTAGGTTATTCAGAAGTTAGTAGATCGACGTCTGCTTTATTACTGAATTATTACATCGTCTTCTTTTTTAATTTCTCTTTCAAGCAAAGGGCATCTTAATTTTAATTAAACAAAGGAATAGATCCTTTTATCATGAATCCTCCTTGTCTAAATATAATAGACCAAATCCCAATTTCAACAAGGTATTATGAATTTGTAATGTTGCTTCTCTGCAAAGTTAGTGCAAAGAAAGAGAATTTCACAGATAACTTCAACCGATGATGAAAGGATGCTGGATCAATGATTCCTTGGTCTTGAAGACGATTTTAAACATTTGCTGAGAAATTGGACGAATTTAGTAACAAAAATGGAAGTTCCTGAAATTGTTAGAATCTTAGAAGTGCAAGGCTTAGTTATGTGGATACAATTTCTTTCTAGAACATTAAATACCTTGCCATGAGAGTTATGAAAACTGAGGCTCAGAGTAGTGACTTGTTGAAATGAGCTTGACTGAGTAGTTCAGTGAAGTTGTCTTTGAACAGTTGCTCTCCAGCTAGACCTCAGTGAGTGCTTCATACTTTTGCTATTGGTTCATAGCTAAATTCTTCAGTTTACTCTAGGTATCTATCATTCTTGCATAATTTGGACTGTATTTTATTAACGCTCTATTCGTATTTCCTGCAGAATAAAACATCGCTACTCGTTATTGGGCCAATTGGACTTTTACATTGAACATCCGTCGCACTATTCGACGCTTTTTAATAACAATATTCGTTAGTATCTCTACCTTAACACTTAAAGTATAATAAACAACAAAAACAGTAGGTATCGTCGTTTTTTATGTGTATATATGGCATGATTGTCCATTCTGAACTCCTGAGAAGAAAATGTCTTTTGATAGATTTGAATAAGTAAAAAAAAAAAATAATAATATTCTCATCTGAAAGCATTATAATTGATTTAAAGAACATGAAATGATTTTGTTTTATAAGAAATATTGGGAGATAATTCATTTCCTTTCGATCCTTAATTTTTAAATTAGTTAAACATTGCACTGTACGTACATTCATATCATTATACTGGCAATTATTAATATATTTGAAACGGTGAGGTATTTCATTTCATGCAGCTATATTATTTTTGGGTGCTATTATGGAAAAGTGACAAAATATCCGCAGATTCTAAATGAATAAAAAAAATTGAAGTGTTTATCTAAATTCCACATTTTTATCTCCAAAATGTAGATGGTAAACTTTGGCTGATCTCGATTATATGATTTATTTTAGAAAACGACAATATCCATACATATACAGTCTTCTGTACTATTAGTTGAGATTTCATGTTGGTTCAAGAGCAACATGTTATAGATTCTTTCGCCGCCATGCACTTAAGTCAGTTTCGATAATAAATATTCCATAAACGATTTATATCCATTCTTATTCTTAAATATATATGCACAAATAAATCTGTACATAGGTACAAATAAATATGTGTATATGTAAGATTAAATATGTACATGTGTGCAAATAAATATGTGTATAAGTACGATTAAATATGCGCATGTGTACAAATAAATATGTGTATATGTACGATTAAATATGTATATATGTACGAATAAATATGTACATAATCTAAATAACTATGTACATAATATGTACGAACAAATAATAATAAATTAAACCTATTTATTGAAACTAAAGAGGAAAAATGCTCAATTTTTACTATAAAACAAAATAGTTTTATTAAAAACACATAATTTTAGTAATACAGGACAGGCATAAAGAATTTCTCGCTTTATCAATATTGAGGAACGTGTACTAAACTGATGGTGACGTTTTGTCACGTTTATTTAAGAAGCTGTATTCGTGCAAATTTGTAATGCAAACTAATAATTAAAATCTTTTAAATTTTCATAAGAATTTTATCGATCGAAAGAGGCTTTCCTGAACATGTTTTCTGAGTGTTGACTACCATTATTGACTTGTTATTAATTTGCCATTTCTGCACCCTCGTATATTATATGACAAAAGGGAAATCATTCTTGATTTTAATACATGCCTATAAGGCAAGAGGTGTCTTTAAAAAATACCTAGAATTTCGGATCTTGTATATTCCGTTCAACAGAAATGTATTGCTGATAGAAGAATGCAATTTTTGATTAAAAAATTTTAACATATAAATCATCTTATTACAAAATTTATCTAAGGGATAAAGAATATATATCACAGGATCTCCTGCGAGTACAATAATTATTGTAAAAATCTATTACAAGACGGGTATTTCTATATTATTAAGACATTCATTAAAATTTTAGTAACTGCTATATGTAAAGGCATTATCTGATTTATATAAAGTTACTGATATATAAATAAAGATTTTTCCATCAAGCATTCACGCATTAAATAAGGCAGCGGTAACTTGGTGGTAAGGTATCGGCTTGTGAAGTGTAGGGTTTTATGTTAGAGACCTGATGAAATCTAAGAACCATCATGTAAGGGGATCTGCTGCACATTAAATCCGTCAGGCCAAACCTCCTCCCTCTGGAGATGTGGGGTGTAGAAAGAGGGGTGCCAACTCAGGTGTCGTTCTCATAATTTGACAACGATTCAAAATTATGAGGTCCCTCCCAAAGCAGCCCTACTGTTGCTTTGCAATGGGGCGCTAATATAACTAATCTAAAGCTCAAGCATCAAATTTTACAGCAATAAATTTCAGTGCGTTAATCCTTAACAGCTTGAATAATGTCAAGGAGGGATTTGAATTATAACCAAGTACTCTCAGACATTTCGGCTGTTGTACTAGATGCACCAATTGTGACCTTGTCTTTGAGTGTGTATATATCTTCAAAAGTAGAAATAATTTATATATTTTGAAAATTCACACCAGGAATTTTCGATTTAAATTCAAAGGGAAAAACAACACATTGAACTTTTCGATTGTTATCAATTTGATAACAATCGAATGTAAAATCAATATTTATACAATAATTGTAGTCGCCTTTAGAGTAAAAATAATTCAAAATTCAATAATTTCACAAAAAAAAAAAAAACAGGCCGCGGTGGCCTGGTGGTAAGGTTTCGGCTTCGGAACCGGAGGATTTCAGATTCGAGACTCGATTCTACCGAAGAACCGGCTCTGCGGGGAGCTCTTGCACGTTAAATCCGTCAGGCCAAACGTCCTCCCTCTGGTGTGGTGTGGAGAGGGGGTGCCAGTTCAGGTGTCGTCCTCGTTATCTGATCGTGGTTCAAAATGACGAGGTGCGTCCTAAAATAGCCCTCGTGTTGCTTTAAAAAACGGGACGTTAATATAACTAAACTAAACTAAACTTCACAAAAAACTTTACAATTTTATATTAATATGCATTTATATCTAATATTTTTTGCGATAAGGAAAGAAATTAATGAATAATCGATTATACAAATTATAAAATTCATTAGATACTAATTAAATTAAATTTTTAGAAGCAAATGCAAAAAAAACATTGACGTATATATTTCCTACTTACCATAAAAATTAGTGCAGTTAGTAAAGCATTAAATTTAATTACTCAATGCATCTTCAAAACGTTGAATTTATTGATTTTCTTTCATACCAATAACAATTGCTTGGAAATTTTATGTTAAATCTTTAAGACTATAAAATCATGAAATATAGAAATAATACTTTAGTCTTCTTTTTTAGCTTTTTAATCCCTTAAAATGAAAATTTTATTTCTGAATGATCAGTCTTACGAGATTAAGTGAAAAAATAAGAAATCAAAGATCAAAATACCGAGTGATTATTTCATTTCCTTTAATTAAAAGGAATTTAACTGAATTTTTATTTAAAGAATTTCAGTTAAAACTTTTAGTGGTTTCATTCAAACAATTCCTCTTAATATCAACATATTCATTCCTTCATTGATTCTTATATTTATAAATTAAATGAGCGGAAACGAAGGACTATGTTAAGAAAAATAAGTCAAAATTTTGAATGGCAATAAAACATTTGAAGCATGAAAAGAGTGAACAAGATTTGGAATGAAAATGGGAATTAATTTCAACTAAAATGAAGAAATTATATCGTCTCCTTCAGTGAGCAATAAGTATTCATTAAGAAGGGCAGTAAGTATAAAATAATCTATGATTGTCATAGAATTGTTCTTCAAATCGAAGAAAAGGAAAATTTTCGGAAATGAACTAAAACAATTCTTGAATTGGAACTTTATTAATTAGAGCTAAATCAAACGAAATTTTTCATCTATAATATTGAAATCATTTTTGGTTTTCATTATGTTAAACTACAATACTAAAATACTGAGTTTAAACGCTTTTACAAAACCCACTCTATTATTTAGTCCTACGTCGTTAGTTTTTGAAGACGAATTTAATGCAATAATTCACGTAAGAATTATTGCGTATAAAGAAAACAATTATTCTTCTGAAGAAATTTGTAACCCTACAAACATATAAATATTTTATTATGTGGAACTTTTTGATGCACTGAATTTGTCATTATGTGGCATAATACCATATTCATGGGAAAAAACAGTTTTACTAGTAGAAAATTTCAAAAAACTTCTTCAACTTTATAAACACTTTTCTTTTTTTATTGCTTTTATAGAAATTCTTTGTCCTTTATTTCTATTTTATTTTTCCTTGAAATATTATCTATTCAAATTCCTAAATTTTTATTTTCTCTTATTGATAATACTGTAGCATTCACTGTTAAAACTCATAACTCAAGCATACATTTTATTTTGTATATACTTTGTTTAAATATCTATATTTTTGAGCTCCATTCAAAATTAATTTTCCAATCAATTTTTTACTTTATGACCGAACGTATACAAAAATAACGCTCTTATAAAGCATATCTGTCCTTGCAAAATAAAGTATGTATCAATTTAAACATCACGGAGCTTTATTAAAAGTACATCGGGATGAACTTAAGGAAATTAATTAAAAAAATTTAAATCCATTATCACACATATGAAGTTACCACGTCACAACATTAATTTTTAAGTCACGTGGTATCAATCTAATTGGAATACATAATTTTATCACATTACTCATATTTCGGAACCACGAACATTTAGAAAAACTATGGTTTTTGACCATCTCAAAATCAATCGAATTCTAATTTATTTCAGAGTCAGAATTGTTTTTCACAATAAGCCATTTCCTACTGGTTTCAAGCAATCTAAGGACTATCAAGTACTCATTCATCGATATTTTTTTTTAAAAAATCAATTTTTTTCTAATTTAAATCTCTATGTCGAGGTTCCTTCTCTGTGCTTCTTCAGCCGATAAAATTTTAGGCTCTGCACTATTTTGGCCAGATAGGAGAATCGGGTACATGGCAAGTATTCGTGTAAAGTTGTAACTTTTTTTGACATTTACCCACCAAATCTGAAAACATTTTTTCTTATTTTCTGATAATAATAATACCAAAAATTTGATGTCTCAAAAAGAGATAAATAGTCAATTTTCTCTCCGTGCATTTTGAAATTTCAAAACCCTCAAATAAAACAAGCACAATGTTTGCACATGATCATTGTTATCAAAGTTTTCATAACGTCAGTATTAAATACATGATTGCTTTAAATTTCTTCATCATTACCCAAATTTGTACAAAACAGCATCTAAAGTACATAAACATCTGAAGACTGAATCGCAAATAATCTATTTGTGGGGAAAAATCGCGAATTAAGTGTTATTTAACTTTGAAAATAAAGAACTTTTCCCAAGAATGTCTAAAGTAGTAACACAACATCTAAAGTAGATAAACATCTGAAGATTGAATAGCAAATAAATAAAGGAAAACTAATATAAGGCTTTTACCGGTGAAATCTGAACAACTCATTTATCACACAGTAGGTTTAGAAAAATATGTTTATTTCACTAGTCTTAACAATAAAATAAATATATGTTCAAGTAAAATATTTTTATTCTATTTGAGAAAAAAAATCATGAATTAAGTGTTCTTCATAAAATTAAAGAACTTTTCAGGACAATCATACAGGATTTTTGTCACTTCATAAACTCAATAGTATTTCTTGCTCTACTATTATAAAATTTTATCTTCGCTTATTGTGTGATTAAAATCCCATTACGAATCCCTTTGAGAAGATATAAACGATATGCCACCATCTCCCATAAATCATTCGTATATTTTTATCACACACAAAAATAACCATTAATAGCTGGTCAAAACTGAAAATGATTAATAGATGTATCTCAAAGAAAACAATAAAAGACATATACCAAAGGAGCCCTGGACTTATGTCATACTCTGAGAATTCGAAATAGCAAAGGTAAAAATTCTTTCTATTCTTTTCCTTTGAGAAGCAACGAATCTTAGAATAAGTCCATAAACATCGAGATTCGCTTATTCATTGATGGATGGTACCAGATGAAATTGGTGTCTTTTGCAATGGATGGCAAGAAGAAATTCCATTCCCTTTCTTAATACCAGGCAAAACTAAGGCTCCCGATTAGTTAAGTTTTATGTACCTCCAGGAAAACTGGAGCTAAACAGGAAGTGGAATATTAACCAGAAATCCTTTTGGTGTCTGAGTTTTCTTGTTAGCATTTCTGTCCCCTTTATTTTTGAAATTATTTTTGTTAAACAACTTCAATGCTCCATCTAAATGCTGAGAGCAATCCTAATGAAAACTTACTACTGATTTTAAAAAGTAGTTTTTCAAAATGTCTTCGTAAATCAAAATATTGTGTATAGAATTTTTTTTTAATAATTTAAGGATGCATCCGATTCCAGTTGTCATATGTTTAAAAGGAGGATAGTCATATTATTGACCTCCGACTCGCCTCTAAAGCACTCGGATTAACCACGGAATGATTGAATGACCGGACCACCGATACAGCTACACTGACGGGAACTGTGGTTGAGTCCTGGGGGCCATCACCGGTCACGGTACAATCCTTCCTGTAGGAAGTACATCCCGTCAACGATGGGAGTGCCAGAACCCCCACATTTTATTGTGCCCACCGGGTTGGCGAGATCCAACCACCATTCAGGAAGCATCTCATCCTCATTTCGAGGTACCCCCTAGGGCTTTTTATAAAAAGGATAAATGAATCAGTTCAATAATTTCGATTTTATAGTTGATTCGATTCCGTTTGAAAATATGTTAAATAAAAGATAGAGAAAACACTGACCAGAGATTAACACTAACCTAATATTTTAAATTATATATTGTTTGAAAATACCAATTTGCTTTGTTTTATCACTAAGATCACATTAATGAGAGATATCTAATGGCCTGAATTGAATTAATGAGAAATACTCATTTATTGAATTGGTTCACAAAAATGAAGGTTCTCGAATATTCGCGAATTTTGAGGATATATGCATTATAATTCAAATTCTAGTTTCAAGCGCTGTCTCTTGAGAACTATAAAAGTAAAGAGACACAAACATGAGTAGAAGTCGATTAGAAAGAAGATTTGCTTGCTCGGTGTTTTTGCAGGTTTTTTAAACATGATTTTAAATTGAGTAGTTAAGCGAAATCTCTCTTTGAAATACTGATTTTTTTGTTGCTCCCGTGGGTTCTTATTTATTTTTATTCAGTTTATTTGAACTTTTATTCTTGCGTACATTTCGGATGTGTTTTATAACTCTATATTTGTGTTTTTTTTTTAAAAAATAAAACATCTTTACTCGTTAATTAGCTTATTGCACTTTTGCATTATACTTTCGTCGAAAGATTCGACGATTTTCCATAGTATTTTTTTCACTAAAAGATATTTTTTGCTCTTAGTTGAGCACTTAAAAATAACAAACAATAACAAAAAAAGCATTATCAGTTTTTAAGTGTATATATGTTACGGTTGCTCTTACTGAACACATTAGAATATAGTGTTTTTAATGGATTTAAAGAGATAAAAATTTAATATTTTTCTTTAAAAGCGTCATTATTGATTTAAATAACAGAAAATAGTTCTGTTTTTATATAAAATGTTGGGGAATTATCATTTTTTTTCTTTGATCCTTAATATTTCATTTAGTTATTTCTTTAAAATTTAATTTAATTCACAAAAATAGAGATCAATGTAAATAATAATTACTACAAATCCTTCGTTCCTCCTTTGTTAGTTTATTTGTTTGTCTTTTGTATTTCGAATTGTGGTTGAAACGTGAGTGCCCATAAGTAATAAGCTCAATTTTCGTTCTAAAAGTTTTAATTAGAATTTCAGAAGATTTTTTTAAATTTATTCAAAAAACAAAATACTTTTTTTTCGTTTCGTGATTGAGAAGAGATAAAAGCTATTGTTTATACAATCTGAATTTTGTTATGGAATAAGATGATGCAAAAAAAATCTAACTCAAATTCTTTTTGGCATTTTGAATATGAATGAAACTATTTAAGCCGATTTTTAGAGTAGCTTTAAGATTATTTTTCATTTATTACAGAGGTGAAGAAATGGTTTTAATTTAAAGGATTTCTACAAAGAAGATGTAGAAGAAAAGTCGCATAGGAACAAAAAATATTATCAGCTGTATCAAAAAATATTATGCAATGAGTCTTATGTAACTAAATAAAAAATAATCGAAATTTTCAAAAATCGCATCATAGAAAATGCTTGTAAAACTATATCTTAATGTGTTTCACCTATATTAACAAAAACGTTGATGAATTAGTAAATGAACGAATTAAAATGTTTTATAACAGCAGCTGTCTTTGGCTACCGTCTAGTCCACCAAGATTATCCGTTGTGTTTAATTTAAATTAATTGTTTGTGCATAACTTGACATTCATGAATTTCTCATTAAAGTATTTTAAGCATCAAATTATGAGATATTAAAACAGTTCTATTTCACTACGCTATCAAGTATATGTATTTTGCTTACGTATACAAATCATCAGTTTTCATCATTTTGTCATTAAAAATTAAAGTGGGTGTGGATCTAATTCTAATTGCCCACTGTCTTTTGCGATAATGTAATATCCCTCTCCGATTCCTGTTGCAAATTTCATTGATAATTAACGCAATTGCTCTACTTTAACTTTTAGCAAGAAAGAAAATGACTCAAATAAATATTTCATGAAACAATGAAAACATAATGAGATTCATTGCAATGACAAGATCTATAGAGGAGTATTATGCGATTTCTATTTTGGTAAAAAACACGAAAATGCATTAAACATTGATAAGTTGGTATCGTTAAAAAAGAAATTTCAGAAAATTTTGAAATTGCACAAAAACTAGTTTTATTTACATATATATTTCAACATTATCATGAGAAAATGACAAAATCTCGATGCATTTTTTAAATATTTCTGCCATTTGTACATTATGTCTTCAAAATGGACCAAGATGCACTGGTGGTAAGATCACGGCTTTGAAACCACAAGGTTGTATGGAAGTGTGGTGTGGTGTGGAAGTGTGGTGTGATGTGGAAGTGTGGTGTGGTGTGGAAGTTTGGAGATAATAACTCAAAAGTCATCCTCGCAATCTCACTGGGGGCCGCGGTGGCCTGGTGGTAAGGTCTCGGCTTCGGAATCGGAGAGTTTCAGGTTCGAGACTCGATTCCACCGAAGAACCGTCGTGTGAGGGGGTCTCTTGCACGTTAAATCTGTCAGGCCAAACGTCCTCCCGCTGGTGTGGCGTGGTGTGGAGAGGGGGGTGCCACTTCAGGTGTCGTCCTCATCATCTGACTGTGGTTCAAAATTACGGGGTCCGTCCCAAAATAGCCCTCGTGTTGCTTTAAAACGGGACGTTAATATAACTAAACTCGCCATATCACTGATGTTAAAAATTACGAGGTCCGTAAGAAAATGGTCCTAGCGTTGCTATACAACGGAATGTTAATAGAACTAAACTAAATTAAAATTAAAGCCTTGATAACAACAGAATGTAAAATTAATATTCTAAACTAATTAAGTTCTCTATTGGAGTTTAAAAAAATAAGATCGCAGTTACTTCATCTAAACAATTCCAAATATTGTATTAATATGTATCTATGTAATAACTTTTGGCAATCAAAAATGGATTTTATAAGCACACTAATGTACTAATTACAAAATGGATTGGATATAAATGATAGGAATTTTCAAATACAAAAAAAAATTAATTTATAGATTTTATATGCATTACAAAAATACTGTTTAGTTGGTAAAGAATTCTATTTAATTATTTAATACATCTTCAAAAGAGTTCCATTTAGTGATATTCTTTCACTCCATTAATGATTATTTGAAAATTTTACATTAAGTCTTAAAGTTATAAATTCATGAAAAACATAAACACTGCTTTATTCTTCTACATTTTCTAACATTTCATTCTCTTAAATTGAAAATTTCATTTTAGAATGATCAATCTAACGAAGTGAAAAAAACAAGAAAGCAAAGACCAAAATATTAGATGATTATTTCATTTCCTTTAATTAAAGTTCATTTAAAAGAATTTTTTGTAAGAATTTCAATTAAAACTCTCAGTGGTTTCTTTCAAGCAATTCTTCTCAATACCAACATATTCATCCATTGATTGATTCTTATATTTTTAAATTGAATGAGCGGAAACGAAAGACTATGTTAAGAAAAATAAGTCAAAATTTCGAATGGCAATATAACAATTGAAATATAAAAAGAGTGAAGAAAATCTGGGATCAAAATGGAAATTAATTACAGTTAAAATGAAAGAATTAGATCGTCTGTTTCAGGGAAGAGAACATATTGAATTGAGAGAATTGCAGCAAGCATAACATATTCTATGATCGTCATAGAATTGTTCGTCGAAACGGAAAATTTCGGAAGTGAACTAGAATTGGAGATTTATTAATTAGAGCGAAATCGAATGTTTTAATTAAAATATTAAAATAATTTTTAATTTTAATTGTTTGTAACTTCAACACCAAAATACAGGATTTTGATATTTTTGAAAAATACGTATTGATATTTTGAAGCGCATCTTACTTTTTGACGATGCAATTAATAGATACAGCGTAAGAGTTTTTGCTATTGAAATGATTAAGCTAAGGCATAGAAAATTATAGTTCTTCTAAAAAGAAATTTGTAATTTCACAAACATTTAAGAATTTAATTTTACATAAGTGGCAGATATCACAAATTTGTCGTATTGTAACACTATGATTCCCATAGGGATGAAAGCATTTTTGTCTGTAAAAAGTTGCAAAATTTGACATTTTAAAGTAACTCGTAAGTTATTGTTATTATTTTTACTCTTTTATTAATCTTTTTACTAAGTTTTTTTATTGGGAATTCTTTTTCTTTAATTTCTATTTTATTTTTCATTGAAACATGAGACTACTTTTTTTCTTAATTTTAGTTTTATCTGAATGATAATAATGTAATAATAATGATTTGTAACTCAAAAAAAATTTTTGCATTTACTACGTACTGAAATCTACAATCTTTATATTCGTGATTTAAACAAAAAATTTAGAGAGTTCTTAAATGTTAACTCGCACGGATTTAAAAAAGATTGTAATTTAATATTTCATACATAAATATTTGAAAAAATTGACTTGTTCAACTTATTCTTTATTTTTATATTATTAAAGCTTATTCTTTATTCATAATGATCTAGATTTATAAAAAACAACTTGTGAAGAGTGAAATCGAAATAATTAAAGGTAAAACAATGCCCAACCTATATCAATCAAATCTGAACAAATCATTTATCACCCGGCTAGTTTCCAAAATTATTTTCTTTTCACAAAACTTAAACATAAAATAAATAAATGTTCAAGTAAAATATTTTTATTCTATTTGTGAAAAAATATCATAAGTGTCCGTTAGCTTTAAAAATAAAGAACTTTTCATGACAATATTATATCATCTTTTACACTTCATGAACTCAATATTATTTCCTGCTCTACTATTACAAAATTTTATCTCCGATTATTATGTGATTAAAATCCCATTACTAGATCTTTGAGCAGATATAAACGATACGTCACCAGCTCCCATAAATCATTCGTATATTTTTATCACATACAAAAATAACCATTAATAGTTGGTGAAAACTAAAAATGATTAATAGATGTATCTCAAAGAAAACAATAAAATATATATACCAAAGGAGCCATGGACTTATGTCAAATATCTATCATGCTCTAAGATTCAGAAAGAACAGAGGCAAAAATAATCTCTCTTTTTCTTTTAAGAAGTAACGAATCTCGGAAAAAGTTCATAAACAACATGAGACCCGAGATTCGCTTATTCATTGATGGATGGTACCAGATGAAAATGGTGTCTTCTGCAATGGCTAGCAGGAAGAAAATGCATTTTTCTTTCCGATTACCAGGCAAAACTAAGGTTTGCGATTAGTTAAGTGAAGCTTTATGTACCTCGAGTAGTAGTGAAGCGAAATAGTAAATGGTATATTAGCCAGGAATCCTTTTGGTATCTGTCTCTTTCTGGTAACCCCAGCTATTTTTACCTCTTTTTTGAAAAAGAGCTTTTGTTAATAACCCTCAAGGTTCCATCTAATTGCTGAGGATAGCGATATCAAAATTCATTAGAAATATTTTTAAACAGTTTTTTATCTGTTTTTCAAAATCGTTTTTTTCATCAATCGATTTATTGGCAACACCTACTGTAGTCTATATTTTCAAAAGAAATAAATTTAGCCATTTCAGGGCCCCATCAAAATTTTGAGGATAATGATAGCCAAATTTTACTATTGATTTTTAAAACGTAGGTGTTTTTTTTTCCTTTTCTTCAAAATTGTTTTTCTAAATGAAAATATTATGTAAATATCTTAAATAATTTATCCTAAATCAAACTCCACTTTTTATCTATATAAATAAAAATTAATGTTTGCCGTACTGCTCAACCGATCACGATAAAACTTTGACTACTTATTACTTCCACTTTAAATGCTCGGACTGAACCCAAATTAAATCCATGTTTTTCACATAACCACGGTAAAACTTTGGCAACTTATTACATGCACTTACGGAATGGTTATATCATAGTTAAATTATCTAATTTATAAAAAATATTTTCGGATCTCGTTACCGCATTTTTTAACCAATGATTAATGAATTTTTGTCTGTGCGTTGCCATGCCACTCATCCGTTCGCGGTAAAATTTTAACTACTTATTACTTGCACTTTAAATATTCGGACTGAACCTAAAAAAATCCAAGTTTTTCACATAACCATTTGTATGCATAATGCTTACGTGTCGGGCAGTCAAGAAATTTATTTGTTTCAGCTGAAGACGGAAAAACATAACAAAAAAAAATACTGCCTGCCCTAAAGCTCTTGAATAATAAATTAAAAAAGAATAAAATAAATACTATTTACACTTCTCTTTTATATATCATTCTATTTCAATGAATATATTCATTTCCGATACGAAAATAAATGCTATCTTTCAATAATTCATAATTAAAGAAGAGAGTTACTTTAAATTTCAAACAAAATGTCCAGAATTATTTATTTTACGGTGGCAACATGGAAAGTACCAGCTAGTACATTTATAAGGATGAATGTGTGCAATATTTTTGACTTAATGAGTTATAAAGATTTTGTATGTAAATGTGTCCAATAACAAATAGAAAAAGAAAAATCAATAAATAGAGATTCTAATAAAATTCTAAAATAGATACATTTTAAATCACGTTTTTTAGTAAAATGGATTTATTTTATTTCATTACTAATATCGCATTAATTCCAAAGAATCGAACGGTTTGAATTGAATATCATTGTCATTTTACTATAGATATAGTTTATCTCTATCGAAATAATAATTCTTATATGTCTTTCAGGAAAATATGCAATTTTTAAATCTATATTGAGGGAACTTGGTAGGCATCTCTTCATGAAAAAGGTTGTTTTAAATATTTAAAACCTAAACATCAATAAGAATATAACTTAACTAAAATCTAACACTTAGTAAGAGATTTAATTTTATACCCTGGTGATGTGACTTGAATATATGTTCTGTTTAATTATATGTCTTAAACCTGATGCTAATTATTGAAAAATATTGCTGCGAATTTTTAATATTGTTTCCCATTGTAATTAGTTTCATGGTAATAGTTTAGAATAGTTTTACAGAAATTTAATGCCTGCTAAGTGAATACTAACGTTAATGGCCACCAGTCTTGGCTACTTGGCGAACATTTGCCTTCTTTCGTGACAAAATTGAATGTTCTGAATATTCACGAATTTCCGGGATACCTCCATTAGGATTCGAGTTCTAGTTTGATGCTCTATATTTGAAGTACATAAATTCAAAAACACATAGACATGAAGAGGAGAATTGGATTAGAAGGATGCGATAGTTAAACGAAGTCACTCCTTAGATTAATGATATCCAACAAGTTCTCTAGAAGCGGTCTGTGTTGTTAGTTCACAGTTATAAAATACCAATTTCCCCTTATATTTTGCTATATATTGAAAATACTGTCTTCTGTTGGACTGTTACACCATACAACCCTCAAACGAATTTTAACATAAAGATATTTTAAGGCATTATGCACACATTTATCAAAGAAAAGCTATTTTAATAGACAAAAATCTATTTTGCTTATTGTTTGGATGAGTTGAACGACTAGAGCAGTGGTGGGGAAACTTTTTTTAAGACGGGCCATTTGTAATAACAAGACGATCGTAGCGGGCCAAAGAATAATACTTAATCGTGAAAAAATTTATGTGTTCTATAAACATATACATATATTATTACATACACTTATTATTTTAATAGTAAAAAAACAAAAGGTAAGAAAATTATAAGCACAAAATATAAAAGGAATTTAGTGTAGTTCTTGATGTGAAGTATTATCACTTAATTTTCTGGTGTCATTACTGGTTGATGGTGCATGAGAAAAATGAAATTGAGACTGTTTTATCAAAATTTCATCATAGTCCGGTTCCATTTGCGAAGCAGAAATTCTTAAAACCGATGAAAGGTGCTCATCTGTAAATCTGTTTCTTAAAGAAGTTTTCCTAAGCTTCATTGTTGAAAAGATTTGTTAGCATATATAAGATGAGTCGAACATTGTCATTATCTTCATTGCATGAGTAATTAGATTTTGGAAATTATCTGGACTTAAATTTTTATAAAATTCTAGTAATGGTACTGTATGAAAAGTTTGTTTCAGGAGAGTATTACAGTTCAGTTCTATTAACTCAAGTTGAAATTTTGCATCAACTTCTTCGTAATTAACATTGAATGGGGTCGCAAAAATACTAAACTCTGGTTTCATTTTTCTAAAGTCCTGAAATCTCCTTTCAAATTCTGAAGATAGTTTTCTCAAATTAATTTCGTATTTTTTAATCTTATTGTTTGATATTGTGAATTTTAAAGATTGTATTCTTGGAAAAGGAGAAAAATAAGATTTAGAGATCTGATTAGCAAATAATAATAACTGTAATTTGAAACTCTTCAAGTATTGTCAAATATCGTGAATAAACTGATTTTTCCCTTGCAATTTGAGATTAGGTTTATTCATGTGTACGAGGAGGTCTGTGAAAAAGCGACATCAGAAAGCTACGTTTCGTTTTCTAAGACGTCAAATTGATTATAAATGTATTTATCAAGAAGAAAATTCAGGTTAAGTAGTTTTTATGCGGATCGTCACATTAGAAGTAAGAATGCGTTCAAACATTCTCACGACGGCACTCTTAAACGGGCCGGATTAAACCTTTCCTCGGGCCGGACTTGGCCCGCGGGCCGTAGTTTCCCCATCACTGGACTAGAGGATCATGGCATGAAAGAGCTATTAATGGACTAAATAATCAATTCAATCCATTTAATCAAACCCATTTCAAATATAACGCCGTTTTTTATTGTAAGGAAAATTTTCTTTTATCATTCATGATGTAAACTAGGTAAATAATATTTTTTTCTTAGCATTCAGTATTGGAAGAATTTATCATAATTCAGAATTTGACGACGGTCTGAAAAATTTTTTAATTTCAATATAATAATTAAGTTTATTGATTCAAATTTATATAAAATAAATATTTTTATTAAAATTATAAAAAATTTCTGGAAATCTAATGAAAGGCTTGAAGCAAAAAGAATGTAGCTCCAATCTGGTGGAATTTAGCACATGCACTATATTAGAATCACATATGGTAAAAAAAAAATCCTTGCTCATTTGGTGCCAAAAAGATATATCTCTAGTCTTTGTTCTCGTCTTTCTCAAGGGAGACAGTTGTCTGTCTCATTGGAATTTAGAATTTTTAGATGTTTTTTACATTTTTCTGAATATTTGAAAAATTGGATCTGCCTCCTACTTGCAGCAAACCCTTCAATTGTCAAAAAGGATGTTGCTATCATAAATAAAAAAAAAGCATTTAAATTTTAAAAAAGATATAAAAAGTTAATATTTTGTATTTCTTTAGAAAGTGAATGCGTAAAATAACAAGTTTGACAATTTTTAAATTATTAAAAAATTCTAATGAAAGTATGGAAAAAAGATAGGAAGGTACGCATTTTTATTGTGAAAGTATATGTGGACGCAATTTGATAGTTCTGTCTCAAATAGGGTGTCCAGTAAAATATTAACGTATAACTATCCATTCTTTACAGTGAGTGTAGATTTCAAGTTTTATTGAGATTTGCCTTTAAAGGTAGATTTTTCCTATGGGCCTCGTTCCTTAAAAAAATATGGACAGAAAGAAAAAGAAATTAAAACAAAATCGACTTAGATTTTTTCAAATGTTTGAAAATGTTCCCTTTTCAACAGAAAATAAAATAATGTTCTTAAAAACTCGATTTTAAGTAACGCATTGCAGAAAAGTTTGCATTACACAAAAATACAAACTTCATTAGATATAAAATAAAGAGAAATAAAGGATTGCAATTTTAAAAAATGGATTGAGCAAATGATATATATAACAATCATTAAGTAATGCTAATGTAATTACTTAACAATTTTCGTAATTATACAGTATCAATATAATTATACAATTCTTTAACACTCCAATTCTATTGTATGCTTTCACTCCTATAATGATTATTTTAAAAATTAAATCTATAGAGTTAAGTTTCAAAGTATTGAAAAAGAAAATTTTGGTAATGACATGATTTGAGATATTCGATGAGAAAAGAATAAAACTGAGAACATAATACTTAAACATAATTTACTTCAATTTGATTAAAGAACTTTTAAGTTAGTTTTCAGTTTATAAAAATTTGATTCAAAACTCTCAAATTTCTTTAACGTTTTATCTCAATATCAAGAAAACCATTTTTCTTTCCCATTTTGTAAAACCTAATAAGGAAAAATTAAATCCAGAATTAATATAAGAAATTGAAAAATTATGTCAGTACAAAACGTTTGAAGCACAAAAAAGAAGAAAATAAAGGAGATAAAAGGAAAGATTAATTTGAATTGAGATGAAAAAAAAAGGATTATTTTAAAATGATATTTAAAAAATTAGATTGGTTTCATTCTGTGATCAAAACTTGTTGATTCATAGAGACGGCAATTATAAAATAGTTTATTAGGCGTCCAACTGGTAAAAAATGAAAATGTTCGAAAGAAAATTAAAATTATTCTTGCATATAAACTTTGTCAATAGAAAATAAAATAGAATATCATTCAACTATAATCTATAAATCGTTTTTTTTTCATTATCATTAAAAAAATGATTTATGATCTGTAAATCATTTTTTTTATTTTCATCGTGTTTATTTTGACACAATATTGCAAAGTTTTCTTTTCTACAATCCATATTTTAATTTTCAGAGCATAAATTTTTTCAGTCAAATAATTATGTAGTATTACATAAGAATTATAATAGTATAAAGAAAATTTAGATCATATTGAAATGAAATTACGTAATTTTGTGCCGTATAATTTTGTGATTTATTAATTTATTTATTTTTCTGAAAATCAATAATTTCATTTTAAAGAAATTATCCAGTATTATACATCATTTTCTGTCCTTTTTAAAAAAAATTATATTGAAATGAAATTACTTAAGAATAATTTTTTACTTTATTTATTTTGCTGAAAATCATTAATTTTATTTTAAAGAAATTACCCAGCATTAAACATCACTTTCTGTTCTTCTTTTCTTAGCTGGAAGCGAAACAATTTAAGGCTTATTTTCCTCTCTTTAGTTTTTCCTGACAGAAATTGCTTATTTATTTCTCTTATTTTTAATTTTAACCAGAAGATAGAAATTGAATATTCGTTGTTTCAATTTATAACTAAAATAAAGCACCTTTTTTGCCTTTCGCATTTTATCTAAAACAGCTTTCAAGAATTTTCAGGAAATTTGCTCTCTAACCAATTTATATTATTTTTCATAATTCAAAGTATTACAGAATGTCTAAGAAAAGGACTCACCTTTAAAATATATGTGAACTCTCTACTGAATAATTTATGATCCTTTCTTAAAAAAATCACAGAATCCTATTAAAAGTCTAAAGCATATAAATTGGAGAATTTATTGCAGAAATGTTTCTTTACCAAATTTTCAATAGATTAGAATTTCAGAACAGAATATATTTTAACTTTATTCAGCATGCCATAAATTTAGTCTAGAAATATTTTTTTATAGAAACACGAAATTAAAAGCACGAAATTAAAAGTTTCTGAAGAATTAATTAAAGTTTAATGACAGAGATATTTATTTAATAAAATTATTTGGCGAAATTACAAAAGATAATTTGCTAGATTATTCCTGCAAAATTAATCTTAAATATACCGTTAAAAAATTGTGCAAATTTTCGTGTCTTTATTTGGGTAAATAATTCAAGATTTAAACGGCAAAGGTAAAGAAATATATAATATTTCCTTGCCTTCTCGATTAAAGGTTAAACCTTAGATCATTTTCACAAATAGAATGTAAAAATACAATACAGAGTGAAATACACTGATTGAAAAAAAAATCCCAACACTAGGAAGGAGCTGTGCTGGATAAACGAAATTTGGTAGGCGTGTTTATATATCTATAAGATGACATTGATTCAAATTTCGAGCTACGCGCATAAGTGTGACGCTAGTAGCGACACTATGAACATGCAAATGAGGTTTGATTTAAATAAGCGCTGTAAGGTTCGTGATCGTTATTTACAGCTGAGATTTGACGTAGTGGGTTAATGTTAGTCAAGGATGCCTTTGAGAAGATGAAGAAGCCATTATCTGACATTATCCAACAGCTCACTGAGTTTGAACGAGGTCATGTTGTAGGGCTACGAGAATGTGGGTTTTCTTACCCCGATATTGCTGAAAGACTTGGCAGGAATGTATCCACTGTGCATGAGTATTGGTGGCAATGGTCAAGGGAAGGTACTACCTCAAGAAAACCAGGTTCCGGACGGCCACGTGGTACTACCGAGAGGGAAGACCGTCGTATTCGGCGAACGGCTGTGGCTAATCGTACTGCGTCTGCAGCTGAAATTCGAGCTGCAGTTGGCACCACAGTGACACAACGAACTGTTACAAATCGGTTACTTCAAGGACAGCTCCGAGCCAGATGCCCTGTACAGTGCATTCCACTGACGCCAAACCACTGTCGTTTGCGACGTGAGTGGTGTCAAGCTAGAGCTCATTGGAGGACGGAGTGGAGATCTGTTGTGTTTTCTGATGAAAGCCGGTTCTGCCTTGGTCGCAGTGATAGCCGTTTGTTGGTTAGAACAAGGCCAGGTGAACGCCTGCTAGAGAACTGTCTGCGGCCTAGACACACAGGGCCTACTCCTGGAGTTATGGTTTGGGAAGCAATTTCATATGACAGCAGGAGCACTTTCGTCGTTATCCCACGCACCCTGACTGCAAATATGTATGTCAGTCTAGTGATACAACCTGTTGTGCTGCCATTCATGAACGGCATTCAAGGGGGTGTTTTCCAACAGGATAACGCTCGCCCTCATACCGCTGTTGTAACCCAACATGCTCTACAGAGTGTCGACATATCACCTTGGCCTGCTAGATCACCAGATCTTTCTCCAATCCTGCACGTATGGGACATCATTGGACGACAACTCCAGCGTCATCCACAACCAGCATTAACCGTCCCTGCATTGACCTCCCAAGTGCAACAGGCATGGAACTCCATCCCACAAACTGATATCCGACAACTTTACTACACAATGCATGCACGTTTGCATGCTTGCATTCAAAATTCTGGTGGTTACACCGGTTACTAATGTACCAACATTTCACATTTGAAATGGCTCTTCTCGCCAAAGGCTCTGCCAGTGATCTTGAAATTTTAATCAATTAAATATGTTACCTAGACAAATGTATTCCTAAAATTTCATTATTGTACAATAATTTTTTCTTGGTGTTTTGATTTTTTTTTCATCAGTGTATTTAATAATGAGATATAATTAATAATGAAATACACTGAATAATGATGAATAATGAAATGCAATGAATAATAAAATGCAATGAATAATTTAATTTCGTTTTTCATGTTCATAAACCCAATAGCATTCTACTGTATTTTAAATTTATATAATATAAAATTAAAATTATATAACTAATTCTGTAAAGTGACTACAAACGCCTGATCTACGAAATATTACGAATATTTTCATTATCACTCACAAAAGTACCGTATTTTTCGCCGTATAAGACGCACTTTTTCTCCCCAAAATCGGGTGGTAAAAAGTGCCTGCGTCTTATATGGCAAATACAAAAGGCCACCATGGCCCTCCGTTGCCCCTCCACCTCTGCATACATACCTTACCGCAGGAATACTCGGCCACTCCGTTCCCTTCCACCTCTTGGCGCCGTCTGAGACCAGGAAGCCCCGCTCTGCCTCGCACTGTATTTGGACGGT
>JAPMOQ010054027.1:292791-313400 GCA_026543055.1 Argiope trifasciata | reverse complement strand
TCTTATATGCCGGTGCGTCTTATACGGCGAAAAATACGGTAATTATTAATGATTAATAAAAACTAAAAATTATGAATAGATTTATCTCTGAGATAATAATAAAAAAGATTATAAAAGAGCCATGGACTTATGTCAAGCATCTATCATAGTCTGAGTCTCAGAAAGAACAAAGGCAAAAATTCTCTGTCTCTCTTTCAAGGGGCAAGAAATCTCGGAATAAGTCCATAAACAAAGTGAGACCCGAGATTCGCTTATTCATTGATGGATGGCACTAAATGAAAATAGTGTCTTCTACTAAGGTTAGCAAAAAGAAAGGGAATTCTTTCTTAGTATGAAGTAAAACTAAAGTATTAGAACCGACTCGGAGACGTTTCATGTACCTATACGAAAGTAGGAGAGGGAATATAACCCAAAAAACTGTTCTTTCTGGTATCTCTCGATTTTGAGTAAGGTTAGCTGTCACTTTTAGTCTGAAAAATAATTCTCTAAATTTCCTCTTCAGAAACCGATTAAAGCAAAGAGCAGAGAAATGACAAAAAGCATTTCTAATAAAATGAGCTGTTCTTCAAAATCATCGTTTTAAAGTTATTTATAATATAGCTACAAATCTGTAATTTGCTTCCCAGAGCGTTTAGTTCAATCACTGGATAGACAGTTTTACGATCAGGACTGTTAGGTACTGATTCAGTGATCACAAGGACTTGGCATCATCTTGGCGACCAGTTGGCGAACAAATAGATAATATTGGAATCTTCCAGAATTTCGGCGACAGAGTCAGTAAGAACTGAGATATGTCTGATTGTTGCATTGATCTCTGCCTAACTCAGGGAACAATAAAATGTCGGCCGTTTAAACTGAAGGCAGTCGTGGGGTGAGTCACCAAAAGGTTAAGGTATTGAGTGGACCTAAAGGCATTGCAGAATTGAGTTGTATGCTGATTCCTGGTGTTTATTATTGAAGTAGAATCGAGTCATGTTCCACACATGACTTGATGCCAGTCGTGTAATAGTCGGCAGCTGGATGCAGCTAAAACGAAGAGACGTTGGAGAATTGCAGGCGTTTGGAGAGATAGTGAAGTGTAGCCATATAGATTCTCTCCTCCTGCAGAATTCTATCTGCCTTTTTGTGTGATCCGGTTGTTATTACTATTGATTACTATTTGTGGACTGTTGTTTGTTGTAGAATGCTGCTGTGTAATTGTTGCTTGTGTATTCTTGTTAATAAAAGTACTCATTTGTTACTGAGGCCTGCTGATTATGTTTCTTCTATATACATAATACTATTCAACAATCTTTAGTTCATTAAATTATCTTTTTTTTCTGCTTAAACTTTAATCTGTTTAGTTAATTGTTGCTGTAGGATAGTAAGAAAAATTAAGATAAAAAATTTACTGCGTTTAATTGAAAATACTCTTTAGAAAAGTGTTTAGGTGAATTACTTATGAAGACTGCTTTTGTGGTTTTAATAAGCGAAATTTAAATTCAAAATTGAAAATTCCGCTCTAGTACAGCATAAAATTTTTCTTTCCTCATTAAAATCGAATTAATGGTGAAAAAATCTTAAAGGGGAGAATATATAGAATATATTTTCTTATAAACATTTTTTCTCTGAATATAAAGAGGAATGCTTGTTTTTGAATAAGGCTGGAATAAGGCTTGATAAAATCTGGCGTATGTGTTCTTTAAAACAAAATCAATATTGCTGTTAGCTTTCCAAAATAAAATTATCAATTAAAATATAAATCAATTAACAAATATTTAAAGAAGTTAAGAAAGCATCTTTAAAGATGGACTGAAAATGTAGGTACTTTTTAAATTCAGTTAATTTTTTTAATACCAGAACTACCGATCCAATAAAAAGGAATGACCATTCTTTGGTAGATCTACGTCTAAGTCGATCTCTGGTAGTTTCAGAATTAATTGTAATCTAATGTTCGTTATTCCTTCAATAAATTATTTTAAAACAGATTGTGATAATTAAAATCATTATTTTAATAACTTTGTTCATATTTATCTAATTTCCCCTCTACCTGCTGCGGGTATGTCGAACACAGGATGAGATGCTTTCGGCATGCTAATTGAATCTCCCCACTCTTGAGGGTACACGTAAAGGTGAGAATATGATTCCTCGCGTCGATGACGGGTCGTATTTCCTGCGAGGAGGGTTGTACCGTGGCCGATGATGGCCCTTAGGACTCAACCACAGTTCATACGGCCAATGTTACTATTACGGTGGTCCGATCATTCAGTATTTATTATCCATATGCCTTCGGTTGGGTCCTAGATACAATTGATAACATTAAAGTAAAATCTATTTCTTGAAACCAAAATAATCCACGATACCTTTTTTTAATATAAAAAATAAGAATTGAAATAATAAAAAATGTCATTTGAATAAAGAAAGAATTGCTTAAAATTACTTTATTCACTAAATAAGGAATTAAAGGAATTTTAGGTAACGATTGCAAAGAAAATGCGAAAAGGTTTTAATATCAAATATGCCATATTTGTATGGATATTCAATAAATATTCTTGGTTGAATTGTTTCATAAATCTTGCTCAACATTCATATTTTAATATGCTTTCAGTCCTAGAACTATTGATTTAAAACTTTAAATTAAATCCATAAAACATCAACTCAAGTTCTGGGATATAACGTCATGAAACACGAACTGCATTCAATTTCCAAACTTTGAATTTATATTTTATTTACTGACATTTCCATTACTTAGTAAAAAAAATTTATTATTAAAACATCATGAAATGAGTAAAACACAATCAATGGTGATAATTTCATATGAATTAAGGTGTCCGATCACGTTAAAAACACTGATTTTCGACACATTGGCAATTTTTTTATTTCTTGTAGTTCAAACCTTTCTCTTTCCAAAACAGTTTATCTTTGGTAAGAAATGTAAGGTCTGACCTATCATCCAGGGTAATTTTTAAAAAATCTTCTTTTTCAGCTAAAATTTGTCTTTAACTTCCTTTAATTTTCATAAAAATTCCCCTCCATTTACATTATAGCTCATAAACTAATAGAGATATTTAAATTAAAATGTCACCATGTGTTTTAAATCGGCAATGAAATGGACCAAAGGTTTTATTATTGGTGAAGTACTTTAAAGTTTCCATTTAATGTCAAGATATTCTTTCTTTCATTTACATAGTTTGAAACTGAATGATAAAACATGAAAGTCAAAGTTGGAAGAAAAAAATAAATCAAAATTTTATTGACTAAACAATGTTTGGAACCCAAAAGGTAGAAAAATATTCGGGATCAAGAGTATGAATAATTTGAACTAAGATCAAAGAAATTAGATCGTCTCTTTCAGTGAACAATACAATATTGCATCAACGTGAACAAAAATATTGCATCAATTCGGTGACATTTTAAAAACACTTTAAAATAGTCATAATTTGGGTTGTCAAATCGAAGAAAAGGAAAAGAAAAGAAAAGGAAGAAAAGGAAAGTTAGAATTGTTCTTGAATGAAGACTTTGTTAATTAAAGCAAAATTAAAACCATACTTTTGAAGTATATTTTTGAATAATTGATATGAATTTCCATTGTGTGTATCTTCAATAGGGAAGTACTGTTTCAGTGTTTTTGAATAATTAAAAGCAATCTACTATTCTGTTGCCTCAGTAAATCGATATTGTCTATGAATTATTACAAAATAGTTAAATTTAAAATTCTTCACTGGAGAAATGTGAAATTATGTGGAAGTTCAAATCTTTACACTTTGATAAATTGTTTGTCCAAAGAAATTTGTCGTTATAAAGTATTATTTCATAATTTATGGTTAAAAGGTTTTCTGTCCTCAGAATTTGTTTTGTTTTAAAGCGATTAGCAACTTTTTTCTCCTTAATTTATTTTTTAAGTAAATTTGGTAAGAAACAACATTTTTTTGTACTCTGATTTAATCTTTCAATCATTTTTTAAATTTCCACTGCTTTTAACTTCGACAAAAAATAATAACTTTAGATACTTCTGAAAATGCTAATTTTAATTTTGCAGTGCGTCATACTTTCCTGAAAAATTTGTTAATTGATATTGCATGAGAATTACTCCAGATAAAACTTTAAATTATTTCGAAAAGAATTGCAAGATCACGAACAAGTTTCAATATTTACTTTTCATAAATTTTTGATCACATTTCTTAATCTGTTGTTATATAATATTACATCATAACTCTTGAAAGCAATGGTGCTATTGTTGGAAGGAATTATTCCATTTTAAAAGGATTAACTAGATTTATAAATCATTTGCTCCTTTTCTTCATTCTCTCTCTCCCTCCCTCCTCCTCTCTCTTTTTCATTTATTTTTTACTCAGCGCCATGGCTTTTTTTTTTTTGTCTCTTATGTTTTATCTGAACAAGTAATTTGCTTATTTATGGTCATTTTAAATTTCCATGAATAAAAAAAATCAGACATTAATCATTCAAATTTATAAATTCTTGTAAAGTTTATAAATTTATATCGGAGAACAATTTTCGAACAGAATACCACACTCGTGATAGTATAAATGAAAAAATTCCTTCTTCAACCAAACTTTTTTCTGTCTATGCTTTAGATTTTCAACGAATGGTTAAATTATTTGTAGTCAGTAAAAAAAATTATGTTTTATTTAAAACACTATAATTATACATAAATTCAAAAAAATTAATATAAAAAATAATCGTGCTTTAAGTTTGCATAATATCGGAATTTTAAAAAAAAGCTTCCTAAACTGTTAGCATGAGATTTTAAATATCTTTCAAAAATTATTTTTCCATATGAGTTTCAATACATCCATTAAAACGAAATAAAACTAAACAGTTCATTAAAAACTGAAAAATACACTGATGGAAAAAAAATCCCAACATTAGGAAGGAGCTGTGCTAGAAAATCGAAATTTGGTAGGCGTGTTTATATGTCTGAAAAATGACGTCGATTCAAATTTCGAGCTACGCGCGTAAGTGTGGCGCTAGTAGCGACACTATGAATATGCAAATGAGGTTAGCTTTAAATAAGCGCTGTAAGGTTCGTGATCGTTATTTACAGTTGAGATTTGACGTAGTGGGTTCATGTTTGTCAATGATGCCTTTGAGAAGATGAAGAAGCCATTATCAACAGCTCACTGAGTTTGAACGATGTCCTGTTGTAGGGCTACGAGAATGTGGGTTTTCTTTCCCCGATATTGCTGAAAGACTTGGCAGGAATGTACCCACTGTGCATGAGTATTGGCGGCAGTGGTCAAGGGAAGGTACTGCCTCAAGAAAACCAGGTTCCGGGCGGCCACGTGGTACTACTGAGAGGGAAGACCTTCGTATTCGGCGTATGGCTGTGGCTAATCGTACTGCGTCTGCAGCTGAAATTCGAGCTGCAGTTGGCACCACAATGACACAACGAACTGTTACAAATCGGTTACTTCAAGGACCGCTCCGAGCCAGATGCCCTGTACAGTGCATTCCACTGACTCCAAACCACTGCCGTTTTCGACGTGAGTGGTGTCAAGCTAGAGCTCATTGGAGGACGGAGTGGAGATCTGTTGTGTTTTCTGATGAAAGCCGGTTCTGCCTTGGTCGCAGTGATAGCCGTTTTTTGGTAAGAAGGAGGCCAGGTGAACGCCTGCTAGTGACCTGTCTGCGGCCTAGACTCACAAGGACTACTCCTGGAGTTATGGTTTGGGGAGCAATTTCGTATGATAGCAGGAGCACTCTCGTGGTTATCCCATGCACCCTGACTTCAAATTTGTACGTCAGTCTAGTGATACAACCTGTTGTGCTGCCATTCATGAACAGTATTCAGGGGGGGTGTTTTCCAACAGGATAACGCTCGCCCTCATTCCGCTGTTGTAACCCATCATGCTCTACAGAGTGTCGACATGTTGCCTTGGCCTGCTAGATCAACAGATCTTTCTCCAATCGAGCACGTATGGGACATCATTGGACGACAACTCCAGCGTCATCCCCAACCAGCATTAACCGTCCCTGCATTGACCGCCCAAGATCAACAGGCATGGAACTCCATCCCACAAACTGATATCCGACATCTGTACGACACAATGCATGCACGTTTGTATGCTTGCATTCAAAATTCTGGCGGTTACACCGGTTACTAATGTACAAACATTTCACATTTGAAATGGCTCTTCTCACCAATGGCTCTACATGTGATCTCGAAACTTTAATCAATTAAATATGTTACCTAGACAAATGTATTCCTAAAATTTCATTACTGTACAATGATTTTTTCTTGGTGTTGGGATTTTTTTTCCATCAGTGTATAAGTTAAATCTTTTGGATGGCATGTCCGAAATAATCGTTTGCTAACCAGACGAATTTTATGAAAATTTTCAGATGCTAATATTAAATGTGAATAAAAATTTCCACATTCATTTTGGAAGAAGAATTCAAAATTAAATATTCTTTATTTGTAAAGCCTACTTTCTATATGACAATATTTTATAGTTTTTTTGATATGTTCATGTTCTTAATGTAATTGTTAACTTTATTATTTTTAATTAACGTTAGAATATTAGAGGATTTTAACTTCATTAATGTATAATTAAAATTCCATTACTATTGGCTCGAAAGGTATATAAATCTGCTTTCCATTCTTAATAACCATCAGATATTTTTCAGAACACAAAAGAAATATTATTGAATACTTCCAAAAAACTTAAAATAATTAATCGATTTTTCTCAATAACAACAATAAAATACGGAAAGCTAGTTGCCAGAAAAGAAATAGGGACAATATATTAAGAAAATATCGTACCCTGAGATTATTTATTAGATTTAATTATTTTATATTTAGGAATGAAGATGATGTCGTATTCGTGTTTCCACATAAAGGGGATGCAGTAGCTTCTGAGGGTGAAAACCCCTGAGCACTCGAAGGCAGAAGTCTGACTTCTAGCTCAAATGAAGATGACACACATACATTCACTTGCAAAATCCGTTTTTATAGGGGCTGGGTACATTCACACATCTCACAGATAGGACACAGAAAAAACATGTGTGAGCCAGGACTCGAACTCGTGTTGCCCATATCACGGGAGAGACAGTCTATACCGCAGACAGCATGCTGGCATATTTAAGGATATCTAAATTTTATAAGCTTTCAATCCAGTAATAATTCAAATTTCCTAATTAAATCCATAATATTATAAACTAATGAGTATGATTATAATAATTTCTTCATTTTTTAATTGACGTCTATATATTTTAGTATGAAAATTTTATTAAAATCAGCATTCTTCATGAAAGATGAAATGAGTAAATAATAAAAGGGAGACAGTAATTACTGAGTAAAAATTTCCTTTAATTGAATTATGGGTAATTTTATTTGATTTTTTAAATAGAAATCAATCAAAATACTTTTGAGTGTTCTTCCGACAATAGCAGGAAATTCATTCCTTTTTATATCTTGAAGTAAAGCAAGCAAAAACGAGATTAAAATAAAAAGAAAATCAAACATTCGATTGGCAATGAAAAGTTTGAAGTTGAAAAGAAGGAAGAATAACCAGGATCAAAGGAAGATTAATTTCAGCAGGGATCAAAGAAATTATATCGCTTCTTTCCTTGAGTAAGGCATGTGGCATTTATAAATTAATCTAATATTAGGTATTATCGAATTAAAAAAAAATTTGAGAGAAAATCAGAATTTTTTAAGTCAAAATCATTTTGTTAATGGAAATAAAATTCAAACGACACTTTTATATTATGAATAGTGAAATCATTTTTAATATTCGCTATGCCTAGTATAATTGTCAGTCTCCATATAACCGTCTTGAAAATTATTTTTGATAAATAATAAGCAAAATTTGTTTTTGTTGAAAATAAATGAGAAAACACGTATAGACTTATACATTTTTAAGTATTTAATTTACTCACTTAATACTTTAATTAATTTGCCTACAATATTTATTTATTTAAATATGTGCTTTACATAATTTTTATAGATATGAATACTGTTAATTGATGTTAAATATATTATGCTATATTCTTGGGAGATGAGAATGCTGATAGTAAAAATTCCTAGTTATTTTGTTTTAAATGTATTAGCTGTATAAATGTTTTTCTTTCTTAATTATTCGTTTACTCGTACCAGATTAATACAAAATTTCTTCATTTTCTGCTCTTTTCCTTTATAATACAAATAATTCATTTTTAAAATATTCTTCATTTGAAAATTCCATTTATGAATGCCTATGAAACTTATTTCTGTATTTTAGTTTACGGCTGAATGTCTAAGCAAATAGAGAACTTTTAAAATTTATTTGAACATGCTTGAAAATAACTTACTTAATTTTCAGATAAAACTCACTGAATTTTATTAAAAGTGTAAACCGATAATTTTAAAGAAATTGCTTTTAAAAAGATGTATTAATTTTCAATAAATCGAAATTTCAACAAAGTGGTTAATTAACTTTTCTCATCATGATTCAAATTTTCTCTAATATTTGTTTTTATAGGATCTGTAATAATCATTTTAATAAAATAAATATTTAAAAATTTCAGAAATAATTAAAAAATATTTGTCTAAGATAGTTAGTTGCTAAATTAAAATGGATTGCTTACTATCAAATTAATTGCTTCTATATAATCTTTTATAACTATTCAAAGAAAATACAAATTAAAAAAATTCCTAAATAATAAAAGAAAAATATTTATTTAAGATGCTTAGTTGGCACGTTAAAATGAATTTATTACTTTCAAATAAGTTTCTTAAAAAAATATGCATACTATTCACTAAACTTAAATATACCAATAAGCAACTATTCTATCAATATTTTCGTATTTCTATTTGGCTGAAAAATCCAAGGTTTATGTGCTTTTTAACCATCAAAGCTACGAAATTTTTCATGGCAGAATTTTGCCCTTTCTCTTCTTCATAAATCAAATATTATTTTTTTACTCCACAATTATAAAGTTACACCTTAAGTTAATATGTGGTTAAAATCCCATAATTACACTCGAAAAATATATAAAGAATCTGTCCACCGCTTTTATTAATCATCATTTATTTTTCAACACACAAGAGAGTAACTATTAATACTTGGTAAAAAACTAAACATGATTAATAGATTTTTCTCAAATACCACAATAAAAAGAAAGAGGCTAAAAGATAGGAAAGAAGCCATGGACTTATTTCAAGTATCCGTCATGTCCTGAGATATAGAGAGAACAAATCTAAAAATTCTCCCATTTTACTTTAAGAAACAACGAATCTAGAAATAGCACATAAAAAACTTGATTCGCTTATTCATTGATGGATGGTACTTGATGTAAATAGTATCTTCTCCAATAGCTTAGAAAGGGAAAAAATGTCATCCTTCCTTTCTCTTATAACGAGACAAAATTAAAAGTTTCGGAGTGGAACTGTCAGATTTATCTTTAAAAGAATGGGAAGAAGTTAGAAAATGGAATATTAGACAGAAAAATAATCCTTTTGATATCTGTTGGTATCTGACGATGGTCGTTGCAGCATTCATATTGAAAAGTATTTTGTTATCTTCCGGTTATTAGAATTGACCAAGAAGATTCTCATATTTGGCGACTTATAGCCAACAAAAGTCCCAAATTGGCTTGAATATCCTCCATATACCCGATTCATCTGTCTGGTCAATAGCGGGTTGGGCTGTAAGCAGTTATCGCCCGTAGAAGGTCTGGTTCGTCTATGTGCTCGTAATTCCTTCAACAAAATAAGTATAAACATAACATTATGACAAACATTAAAGTTGAGTCATTTTTTAGTATTACATACTTTTTATTGTGTACATGAATATATTTTAAGGAACCGTGAGTCTTGATATAATAACTCCCTTAAAAATTAAAGTTTTTATCTTTCTTTTTAAATTGTGTGCCAATTTTTGTGGTATTGTAATTTTGCAATGTTACTCCTCATATTCTTGATCTCCTCAACAAAATAGTTTCAAACATGATGAAAATTGTGAAACAGACATTAAAGTGATGTCATTTTTAGCTTTACTTACTTTTTTTAAATTCCAAACATGGTTACTTTTCTGAAAACGATTCTCAACACATTATAACAACATTAAAAACTCGTGATTGTATAATCTTTTCCAAATTGTGTTCAATCATTTTACTGCAATTTCACTTCGTGATTTCTCATTCAAAATAGAAAACAACAGATAATAGACAACTTTTTCCTTACTTAGCTTAAAATGGAATTAAATCGCACGATAAAGTATTTGATGATTCGTTGAAACGAGATTTGATTTCATTGCATCGTACAAATATATTGCTAAAAATGATGAAAAAAATTTAAAAATTCGGAAAAAATAAACTTTTACCAGATTTATCAGAACTTTCACCAGAAAACTCGTGATTCGATAATTATTTCCTAATTGTGTTCAGTCATTTTTCTTACTGCAGTTTCACTTTGTGATTCCTCATCAAAATAGAAAACAGATAATAGACAATTATTTTTCTTACTTAAATTAAAATGGAATTAAATCGCATGATAAAGTAACTGATGATTCGTTGAAATGAGATTGAATTTCGTTGGATCGTACAAATATATTGTTGAAAATCATGGGGAAAAATGTGAAGATTCGGAAAAAAAAACTTACCAGATTTATTTCAAAACTATCATTTCGATATAATAATTTTTTTTGAAAAATTCTAAAATCTTGTAAAAATTAGTTTTCTATAACAATAATTTCGATAGTTAGTTCCACGGAATTACAGAATTTCTATTAATTTTGAAATATTAATGAAACTTTTTTAAAAAAAAAAAACTTCTTTCATATACAAATTTCTATTATCCAAATAATATTTGGATCAATTTTGGAAGCATTCGGTGACTTTTTTTGTTATGTAGAGTTCAAATATTCACACATTTGTTCTCATTTTTTATTTATCAAAATTCATTTAATAAATGAGTGCAATGTTTTATGATATTCATTTAAATATGTAAAAACTACTTTTGATGGTACTTTTTTAATTATAAACTAAAACGAATTGTTCACAAACTTCATTCCTTAGCTTACATGCTTTAAAATGAATGGAAAAGTACAGACTCTAATTAGAAAAATAATAACGAATTTTAAACTCGAAACGAAAATTTATACTTTTTTCAATAGCAAACATATCAATTATTACAAAACCTATTTTAAGGAATGCGGAAAATATTGTGTCTTAATTTTATTATGAACTTACAGAACTTTTAGATTTATACAACAAAAAATTGGGATAAAATACAAAGCTCATGTAAACTGTAATCTTATAAAGTTATAATTTTTTTAATAAGGTAACAATATAAATTAAATCTCAATATAAATTCGATCCAATTATCTAATTCATATTAAGAAATATACAAATTTTATTACCTGCCTTCGACCCAATAATGATTCTAGATTTTAAAATTAAATGTATAACGTTATAAATTAATGAATACAACTACAAAGATTTCTGAACTAGAAAGATTTTTTAACTGAAATTTTATTTAAATTTCCACCAGGAGAGATGATATAAAAGAAGAATAACATGGAGATCATAATATTGAATAATAACTTCCTTTAATTGAATTATGGGAAATTTTATTCAATTTTTTAAGAGAATCCAAATAAAATACTTTTGAGAGGTTTTTTTTTTAAGTATCTTCTGTCAATAGCAGGAAATCCATTCATTTTTTAATTGAAACAAAACAAGCAGAAATGAGATTAAAATAGAAAGGAAGTCAATGGAAAGTTCGAAGCTGAAAAGGAGGAAAAATAACTAGGATCAAAGGAGGATTAATTTCTGAAGGGATCAAAGAAATTAAATCGTCCCTTTTTTGAGCAATACATATTGAGTAAGGTGTGAGGTATTTATAAAATAATCTCAAATAGTCATTGTAGGATATATTGTCAAATTAAAAAAATGGAAAAATTTCGAATTATTTTTGATTAAAATTTTTTATGAAAATGAAGTTGAATCGATATTTTTTTCAATATTGCTCCGAAATCAGTTTTATTGCAGATTGAACAAGATAATACTAAGTTTTGATTCTTTTAAATAATTTATGTTTTAATTTTGTAGAGCCAGTATTTTTTAATATTTAATCAATAATCAAAATTATCTTTAAATTATATTAATATGTCCTTTTATAATTTTAATCATTACCTTTTCATATGATTAATGGAAAATTATTAAATAACTATGTAATTTAAGATTAAGTTTCTGTCGAAAAGAAATGTTTAAATACTACTGTTTAAAAATTTACTTTACTTCAAACTTTATTATTTTGCTTACTTTCTTGAATAAGCACTTGGCTAAGTTTTTATTATTATGAATTTAATGTCAATATTATGATACATTTTTGGGAGAAAAATGTTGATTTCGTCGATTCCCTTATTTTATAAAGGTTAGTCAGCTTTACAAATGTTGCTCTTGCTAAATTATTTTTTCTCATGTTAGCTTGATACAAAGTTCTTCTTTACAATGTGAATAATGCATTTTTAAAAAATAAGCTTCATTTAAAAATTACATTAGTTATTGTCTAAGAAAATTTATTTCTATAGTTTAATGTACCGCTGAATGCCAAGGAAAATGGAGCAACCTAAAAGAAGAATTCGCTTGAAAATAACTTACTTAATTTTCAGATAAATTTTACTGAATTTTAAAAGCATAACTGATAATTTTAAAGCAATTGTTTTTAAAATTTATTCTGTATTAAATTTTCAGGTAATCGAAAGCCCAGCAAAGTTTTTCTCTAAGTCTTAAATGTCTCCAAAAATTATTTTTATATAATCTTTAATAATCATTACAATATATGCACAATTAATAAATCCATAAATAATAATACAAACATATTTATCTAAGATACTTGGATGTAAATTAAAAGTAATTGCTTACTATCAAATTATTTTCAGTTATAAATTCTTTTATAGTCATTCAAATAAAATAGAAAGTTAAATATATTACTTTTATTATTTATGAATTCTTTATATATATACTTGTTGATAAATTGAAACGTATTTCTTACTTTAAACTAAGTTTGTTAGAAAAAATTTACTTACTATGTATTATTCTCAAATATACCTTTAAGCAACTATTTTATCAATACTTTTGTAACTCTATTTGAACGAAAAATCCAAGGTTGATGTGATCTTTAACTATTAAAGTTATGAAATTTTTCTTGATAATATTTTGACCTTTATTTTCTTCTTAAATCAAATATTATTTTTTTACTGCACAACTATAAGGTTACTTAATTAAGGGTTTTCAGGTATGGTTTCAGGTAAGAGTTTTCAGATGCTGTTAACTTAACGTTGAAATATTTTTGCTCAGATATTTCAAAATCCTATCCGAGTCAGGAAAGTAGAAATATTAAAAGATCATAACTAATAAATAATTTTTTAATTACATTTTTTTTTATTTTTAAAGTAAATATTTTATATATAGATATTTTTAAGTTATACAAATATTATTTTAAGTCAAATCAAATTTCTTTTGTTATCTATTTCGATTTTTTAAAATTAGATTAATCTGTAAATTGGTGGAGAAGAGACAATTCATTAGATCTGGGGTAAAAAATCAGTCGCATTTTTGATGCAAGCTTTTAAATTGCAATTTAAATTTAAATTTAAATTGCATAGTGCAATTTAAATTCAATTTAAATTGCACTATGAATGAAGCAACTAATTTTTAAAAATTAAATGTTACTATATGTACGCTCACACCATTCTGAAAGCAATTAAAATGCGGAAGAAAATCCCTAGACTTAGTTCAGAGCTTTAATATGTCATAACTCTCAAAATACATTATTCGAATCTAACTTTGTTATAACAGAATCTCTCTGATATATCAGATATATTTGTGTAGAACATGGACGGGTTTTGATGAAGAAACTTTATTTTCTTATTGATGCATTCTTATTTCCATTAATTCTTTTGCTTTTATAGTTTATTCTAACAATTTCGGTATTTTGATTAATACAAGTGACTGATGATAATACACGTTTTTAATATTATAGTTAATTCTGTTATCTCTGTCCAACTCAATGCATTTAATCAATGTTCGAAAAATAATATAAGCCTGTGTTTTAGGATTGAGCACAACTTCCTCAAGAGAAAAACAATACCTTATTATTTAAAGAAACAATTGCAAGATATAAATATTCTGAAATATTTTTAATCAAATGTAAGAAAAATATTTCGAAAGCAACTAAATCAAAACAAAAACTCTTACTTACATCTCAGACGATATGTAAGCTGAAAGATAAAGAAAAATTAAAAGACAATGCTCTTATATTTTTCCATTTTCGAAAGTCTTGACTTTATAAACTCGTCTCGAAAGTCAATCGCTTTTTTTCAGCTCATATTCCAAACAAAATAAGTTTCGAATTTCGTCAGAAACAGTGTCCCAAAGCTAAAAACTATTTTTTTAAAATAAGATAAATCAATTACACCATCCTATTGCATGAAACTGATAAGCCTACAACGTGCTACATTAAAAAAACACTCAACTCACCCTAAAAGAAATAAAAAAAAGAATAAAGAACTTATGTGAAGAAGATATAAAGAAGAAGAAAAAAATAAGCTCCTACTGTATCCAAAGAAAATTGAATTAAACTGATACGTTTCGAAGAAATACATAGTGCAGACGTTATGAGGAAGAAGTTTTTATTCTTTATTATTTCTCATCGTGTTTGAAGAGGGAGAATCCTATGACGTTCGTTATAAGACTTTCTCTTCTCTTCTCTGCTTTATTATTTATTTTTTTGACCTTCCTTTCGATGAAATATTTTCATCGGAGTTATTCTCCTTTGTAGTGTTGAAATTTTTTAGTAAATATGATAGATAGGTCTTTAAAGAAATATTTCGGTGAAATATTTCCAATGGTTGGTGGAGTAGGAACCAGGTTAATGGACGATACTTCCGCTTATGGCTGGGTTTCCGTTGCGAGCTATTATTGATGGAAAACTCTTTCCGTCTGTTTGTAAACGGGATTATTTTATTTCCGGTACCGTTCCTGATTTATTGGAACCTTGTCTTTCGATGCTTTTTTTTTTCGATTGTTTCATTGAAGAATAGTTTTTTCATTCTTCATTTTTTTTATTCCGTTTGAATTCGATTATTGATGACGTCACTTGATATCTTTAAAGATTTCATTTTCTAGAAAGATAAGGAATTTTTAGATATAAAAATAATGAAAGAGAGCATTTATATGCTGTCAGATTTAGCATTAACGATACAATGGGCATTTGCAAACATATACTTTCGTCTTAGGTGGATGATATTTTCTTCACTACATCAAGCTGCTTGCCAACTTATTTTTTGTTGGTAGTTAAGCTTTAAAAATATAAAAGTTATGGAAGAGTGCATTTATATGTTGTCAAATTTACCATTAACAGAACTATGCATGCATAAATGCATACATACTTTCCTCTATGGGAGATGATATTTTCTTCTTTACATCAAGCTGTTTGCTGTCTTATTTCTTGTTGGTACATATTCCTTAAAGATTATTTCATTCCGGATAACAAAGCAGTGATTTCATTTTTGAACCATCAAAGATAATGTTCAAAAATTGAAAAATAGAAAATGCGAAATGGCTGGTGAATAGAATCTATCATGTTGATTAATTTGGAAAAAAAATGTATTTTATTTTTGCGAATTATCTGACATGTCTGCAATTCCTCAGTTCTGTTGTCAGCAGTGCATCAACTGAGAAATTATATGTCATATTATGTGCTTTATTTAAATATCAGAAAATGTGATATGCCGAATCAATAAAATTTTACATGGTCTCGTGAATGCCACAAATTTAATTTCAATGAACGTATCAAATTTATAAGATAATTCATATTTTTACGGCTTCTATTTAAATGTTTTCCGATATATCAGATAACTCATTTTTTACAAATTATCTAATATATCAGAAAAAATTTAGGTTCATTTTGGTTTGATAAAAAAGTCTTTCATTTTATCAAATTTAAAATAAGAGAATAAAAAAATGTTTTTTTTTCAATAAAAATTATTACCAAATTACATAGCGTCCATTTCTCTTTTCTTGACTTTTGCTGTATATCCTATAAATAATTATGTGTTGATATTTCGAATGCATCATTTTTAATGTAAAAATTATCTCAAGGACTATTGTATATAAAATTTAAAAACAAAGATTCCATTCTTCAAAACATTTTCAAAGAAACTGAAATATATTATAAAGAAATGTAAGAAGTCTACTAAATGTATTAGAGAGAACATTTAGTAGACAGAACATTTAGTTAAATGTATTATTTAGCTAATCATTTAGTTAAATGTATAAAACAACATTAAAATGAATTTTATTGCTAACAGTGTCTATCCCTTTCTCTCACTTTTAATCCCTACCAAGAGGCACTTTATACTTGGGGATGGTTCTCGCTACTAGAAATAATGTGACGTACTTGCTCGCTGCTGATCAAGGACAATTCCCTCTTATGCTATTGCAACATCCGGTCATTCGGACTTTTTCAAAGTAGTTAGCTATGATTTCGATCAGTTATGAGAACGAAAAGAATAATTTAGTTAGTTAGGCTGTTCAAATTATTCAAATGTTTTAAAGTTACTCACAAATCTGAAAAATATTTGTTATATATTGCAGCACTGAAAAGAAACAATTGAGCCTCCATAGAAGAATGGTTATAACACTGGTCTCGTAGTCAAGAGATCCCGGTAGATTCAAAATTTGTGTACATATTATTTCTTGGTTTGCTTCTCCTTTATTTCAAGTTCCTGAAGATTAAGGATCTTCCTTTAGTGTACCAGATTACTATGGACTTTCATTAATGTCTCCAGAAAAGAATTCTGGAACTTTCCCCATTGGTATAAAAGCCAAATATCTCTCAGTCTCGGTGTTCTGAGCTAAGAGTTGAATTAATAAATTGGTTTGACTCTACATTTTGCGTGTTCTTGAGTTATATCTATGAGACAATATGCGATGAAGTTACAGTCACTTAAAGAGGCTGCATTACTTAGATGCAATTTTAGATTATCCATAGCGGATTGAGAGGGAATCGAACCTAGGACCTTGTTGGTTAAGCCAGTATCATTTTTGTCAAATGGTTATGTTACACGACAATGAACCAAAAAGGTCCCAGATTCGTAGTTCCGTAACATAACCATTCAACAAAAGCGATCACTAGTGTCTAGTTACTGTTACTGGCTTATTAAGATACCAATACAGATGATATAAAATTTGGTCATTTCTGTCACAGGTGGCAACCCTTTATGGCAAATACTATCCGTTGCATACTGCACATGTTCCGTTTCGTTCAACCTAGAATTTTTTTTTCTTTTGGCAGTATTATTCATCCCCATACAGTGCGGCTCATGGTCAAATTTTTCGTGTAAATAGCTGCAATTAATTATTCAACTAGTTACTAATCGACTTCGTATTCTTCTTAGTATGAAATTTCTAATTATGTGCAAATGATCAACAACAAGTGTGAGTTAAAAAATATATTTGTGGATTCTCCACTTTTTAGATTAGTATCACAAAGCAAATTTTTTGTATCAAAAGCAGTATCATAAAGCAAATTTTTTGTATCAGGAAGCAATACTTTGGTTTTCCTAATTAATGAAAACAAATAAAAGCAAAAAAATAGAATTTTAAATAAGTTAAATAAATCAAAATAAAAGTGTCTTTTAATAATGTAACAATCGTACAATATTTTTCTAAATTGCCAAATTACTATTTCAAATATATTAATAAATCAGTTTGCAGTCAGTATTTATCAATTAATAAATTTTATTCGAAGAATTTATGTTTTATTTATATACGTGGATAAAATTCCCATTAGATAATAAAAATAATAACCTAATACTTTCTCCTACAACAATAATTACTCCCTAAATCATAAGCTTCAAATTTCTACTCAGATTTGCGTGCTATGTTTGGGAAAATTGGGATGGAATGCTTCTATTTACGAGGCCCAACTTTCTTTCCTGTATTGTTGGTTGCCTGGCCTCTCAACATCCTAATTAGTGTAGCATCTCAATTCAGTTAAACTCAACATTCCGTACATGATTTCATAGCAAAAATGCCCAACCTTTCATACGTTCATTTCTCTCCATAAATTCTTAAAATAAAATAGGGTAATTGAAGTGTTTTAGTTGTTCTATAAAATTTATTATGTGTTTATTTTTTGTATTGGGCTATAAAAATTACTGAAATGCTGAAAAATTTAGTTCACCTGGTAAGAATTAACGTATTGTATAAATGTATTTGTTAGAAATTGTGTTAGATAGAGGTGGATAGATGTTATAATTTTAGAGGGGGGGGTCATGTTCAAAAAGATGGAATTTTGGGGTCAGTAAAAAGCAGCGTATCAGCCAGAAATAAAGTTTTTTTGAATAAACTATGCCTTTATATGCCTTGTAGTTTTATTTTAAATACGAAATCAGAGTTGGTTTTTGTTAAAACTTAAGTTAATTAATTTTGAAGCAATCAAGAGGAAATATTTTTGAAAATTCGTTACTTAAAACTTCCGTGATTACCAATTATTGATAGAAATACAAACTCTTCACTACCATATATACATATACATACATACATACATATATATATATATATATATATATATATATATATCCCTCTTATATATATATATATATATATATATATAAGAGGGTGACCATATTAAAATTGCTTTGATAATATACAACATGTGTAAATGATCAATTCATTATATTTTAAAGTTAATATATTAACATTCAAAAATTTAGTGAAAAAAGTTATTTCCAAGCACTTGAGAGAATTAATATTTTTTTTATCGCTGATAGATGCATCTGTTGATTTTCGAGTCTTTTAAAATTCTTTATGGAAATCTGTAATAAATTGAAACTGTTTCCGTCGAATAATAATTTAGTATATGTTGAAATAAATTTTGCTATGTTAAATATTTCTAACCAGAAGTATTAGATCCATTAATTTATATTTTCCATTAAGATAAAAACAACTTGTTTCATTATCTCAAAACTACCACTTCTGATGATTCTACCTCGCTAAAGTGTGAGACGCGGGAGGGAGAGAGAACTTTTCTGGAATTCTTCTTCATTCTTTGATCTTTATTTCTGCTCTATTGCTTAAATTAATACTTTTTCGTTGTTATTTTCCATTGGGTATATATTTTGATCATGTCGCTCTTGCCCGTTTTGATAAACTCAGAATTGCGCTTTGATTGTTTATGTAACTTGTCAAAATGGTAAAAAAAAATTATGGAGGGGCACATTGTATAATATCATTCAATAAAATATTCTTTGTGCCGAAATTATCTACAGTTGTTAATTTCAAAATAATACCAAAAATTAAATAAAAAAAGAAAAAAAGAAGTATTTTAACATTAATTTTTTTTTATTATTTTGTTATAAAAAAAAGTAAATTATCACATCTTAAAAATAGAAATCTTCCCTTTATTCATCAGAAATTAATGTTTAGTTCCCTTAGATAAATAAAAATCATTCAAATGTATTTTATATCGAATTATAATTATTTCTCCATAATATAACTAGTAATTCGCAATTTTTTTCGTTTTTTAAACCCGCGAATAATACGAATTCATATTATTGCTAAATATAGCCCTTTTTCCTCTATATCTTTAATCTTAAACTTATTTTGACTCCATAAAATCATTCTAACGCATGAGCAAAATCGTAGATAGTTTTTGAACCTGTGAATGAACAATATATTGGATTCTCTTTATGTATCCTATTAATTTATAAATAAATGTATGTTTACCATAGATTAAAACATCTTTTTTTGCACATGCTACTAAAAATACTGGAAATAATAAAATAAAGAAATTTTAAATTCAGGATTAAAATATAATATAAAAGATGAATCATTATCGAAATATCGTAATTAATGTCAATCAACGTCATCAAATAATTGATTTTATATCCTCTAACACAACATGTATAAAATATTTTAGAATTCTAAAATTATATTACTAATAGAGAAATAATAAATTTCAAAACATGTTTGTTTGAAAATACATCCAGAATAATGATGAAAACTTTCATAGCGACATATATATTTAATGATAAATTTTAAAATCTCAACTATTTCTAGAAGAATTAAAAATAACTATAGAAAACACAATTATTTGAAATTCTGCCTATGCATTAATTTAGATCAATTCATTTATTTAAACTTAGATTCTGCGTATCAAGGAACTTCTACCCAGAATAAGGAATTTCAGAAAACACAAAATCTTTGTTAACAAAGAATGGGGGGATCCAGAAATACTCGAGCCATCACCTAGACGCTTGAGATCAATAAAAACACGCGACGGAAATTTATCCAAAATTTATCCAGTCAAATACCGTTATTTCCTGAAAAGGAATTAAATTAGATTAAATTTTCAAACGAAGTTGCTTTTTCATTTTCTTTCGGCAAGCGAAATGTCAACAGAATTCCAGAATCGCAAATGAAAAGGAAAGTTTCCTTCCCTGAGAAACGACAGAATAAATAATAGTGATCAAAGCTTACGCAAACGGTAAAATAAATAGAATCATAGGATTGCTGAATTTTTCATGCGTTATTTTCTGCCATGGTTAACCGTTAGAAGCTGTCTAGAAATGTACAATCGGGAAAGTGTCTATGAAGCGATAAAACGATATCTGTTG
>JAPMOQ010054027.1:231637-254545 GCA_026543055.1 Argiope trifasciata | reverse complement strand
TCGATGTAGAATTTTGTGTGAGTATAACAAACCTATGTTTAGTTAACATATCCTTGTTCTAAAACATTGTTGAGCACGTGAATTGCATGTGATTCATGCATAATATCTAATTAGATATTTTCTTCTCTTCCACAATTAAAAGAGAACAAATGATTAAACATTTCAATAGTGGTCCAAACCACAGACATCAGTCATGACGACGAACGTATTGAAACAATAGTAGACATAATTTAAATGTTCAAAAAGTTACTATGTTAAGGAAATAATCCAATTATCATCATAGAACATGCAAATTCCGAAAAAAAAATGATATTTATGGTAGTTGAATTTTCCCATGTTCATATTCAAAATAAACAACTGAATAACTCAATCTGATTTAATAATTAGGTTTATTTCCCAACTTTATGCTTATATATTTGTAAGAACTAAAGAAGATTCAAGCAGTTTCAAACTGAGATTAGAAAATTATTCCTTTGTGGCATTCACTACAATTTCACTCAAACTCGGTTTTCGCTTAGAGCATTACAAAGAAGTCTAAAATAGCCTATGTGACTACAGTGATCTATGTGTTAAAATACTCGCTAATGAAGTAGTTGTTAAATAATGCTCGTTAAAGATGGAGATATGAACGTTATTTGTTGGTCGGTCAAGCAGCGCTAATACAAGGTCAACTATTGAGATCAATAGAAGACCATGACTATCTCGACGGGGCAAGAAAGTGGCAAATAGTTGTATTTTCTTGGCAAGTATGTGCTACTATTCTGTTGGGATCATGTGATCGTTCTGAAGTAGGTGTGATCTACTATTATCACCAATAGTTGGCCTACTGTGAGTATTGTTTTTTTTAATTTTAATAAGTGAGTGCTGTTTTTCACTAATGCAAAAGTGGACATGGTTTAAATGTTGGAAAGTGCCTGTCTAATCTGGCTTTAATCATAAATCTAACGAATTCTGAAAGTAGTAAAATATTTGCTGTTCATATATTCCCAAGATGATATTCAGTATAGACGAATAAGTTTTATAGATAAGTTAAGTTCATTTTTCAGTCAGAGTCTATATTTGGTTGATGTAGAGGAGTACTTGAAAGTTTAGAAAGTGGTAAGCTGATACACTTAATCGACACTGTTATCGAATATTCACACAAAACCCTTGGAGGTGTTTGTTAACGGATTCTCTACACAGTGCAATAGAAACTCTGTACTTTCAATCCTGAAATTAAAACTTTGTCAAGAATTTATTGTTGTTCTATGGGTGGTTTTGTAAACTAATAGACTCGAAATCCATCAGAATCCATTAGCCATCGATTCATATCCACATATAGCTCTTAGGTTTAAATATTTCTTGGTCTTTTAGTAACTTTCTTTCACTATATTTTCTTAAAACGTGCTTTCTCAATTTTATTTGTGTTAAGTAAGTTTATTAATTGTAATTCTTGTTTCCTCTCTCTATATATTTATGATATAATTTTTAAGTTAAGATTGTTTGCTTGTATTTTAGGTACCTGTTTTAAATGCTGAAGATATCTTCTTTGTCAAATTTACTTTATTTTCAGTGTTTTTTAAGTGGGGAAGGTATCTTCAGCTTTTACTTTCCCATTAGCCTGTTACAAACATTCTTTTTTGTGTAATTTTTTTATGGGTTTTCATATTATCGTGCTTTTTTCTTTATGACTTGTAATGAGATTATTTTTTATTTTACCAACCGCCTTTGACTATTGGATTGTACGATCAGATTGTTGATACATTAAACAACTAATATGAAACAGTTGAGTCATAAAGATTGATCAACTGCAGACGATCAAGTCTAAATTGTCAATTTGATGCTTGTTTCTTTCACATATCGCTTTCTCTGACTTAAGGGAATACAAATCCTTCAGAAAGCATTTATAACAAAATTTTACAGATTCGTTAATTTGAGAAACATTAAGGGCTGTGGTGGCCTGATGATTAGGTCTCGGCTTGTGAGCTGTAGGATTCAGATTCAGAACACGATTCCCTCAACAAACTGTCTTGTAAGGGGGTCTGTTTCACATAAATTTGTCAGGGTAAACATCTTCCCGCTTGTGTGACGCAATGTTCAGAGGAGAGTGCCAATTCAGGTGTCTTCTTCGTCATCTCAAAATTTCGATATGCGTCCCAAACTAACCCTAATGTTGCTTTAAAAAAGGGGGGCGTTAATATAACTAAACTAATCTTGGGAAACATTGCAAAATTCTGCAGTAAAAATATTCAATGAAGCTATCTGAAATGTTTGTACAGTGATTTATATATTTGATTGTTTCCAGTTAATAATATGCGATAAGAGATTTCTGTGCGACGCGCGCGTTAACGTTTTGTTTATAGAGATTGTCCGTTTCATTACACATTCTTTTATTGTTCATTGTATCACCAACTTATTTCAAACTTGGGAAGAGGTGAGTTTTAGGTTTCTTAATACCAGGTTATTCATAATGAATGGGCCACAAAGAATAGCGCAGAGTGACTGCCTTAATAGATTTTTTCAACCGAAAAAAATTTATTCTGCAACTACAATTATACCATTTTTATTTGGCAGCAGGGAAAAAAATCGAATTATGAACTCGCCGCTAGAGGCGCTGTTAAACAAAATGTCGTCCATGCAAGAGAAAGTTTACAGCGTTTTCGAATATGCAAAAATCTCCTCGGTAATTGTTGTTCAAAGACATTTTCGGACGAAATTTCTTAAAGAACCGTTGCAGGTGGGTGAAGCAGTTCCAGAATACCGGATGCTTATGCAAAAAACAGTGGATAACTGCAGTGTTGAAATCCATCACAGGGAATATGCTATCACGAGTGTGGCAGGAGCTTGATTACCATGTAGACACTTGTCACCGGAGGGGCACATATTGAGCACCTGTAGAATCTTGAATAAATGTAGTTTTGAAGTAAATTTGAATTTTCTAAATATATTAATTGCAACGCTCTTTTGTCCCATTCATTATGAATCACCGTGTACATTAGATTTCCCTCTCTTCTCTCTTTGCTCAAAATGTCCATTTATGCATTCATAAGTATGTGGGCTCGCATGAATTGTCGGTTTGATAAATATATGATTTATATAACTTTTTATCTCATCATTTTAATGCTAAGAAGTGTGTTGAACATTTCGAAAAGATCCATACAGAAATTTATTTCAGATCCGAATTTTTATGCCGTCGTGTTTTTGAAATTAAGCGCCATACTCTCAAGTAAACAAACCAATTATAACTCAACTTCCTTTTTTTGCAAGTTTCGTGATTTATTGTTAGAAGTAACTACAATGCAAATTTGGCTACCATTTAAACTCACTTCGTGTAAATAATTTTTAGATGGAATATGAGAAATTGTTTCAGCTCTTCAGCTGAGGCGGAAGAGGAGAAGTTAGCTGGGTGCAACTAATTTGTTGCTTCAACATTTTAAGATAGTTTCTTTCGGTTCGTTTAAATGTTAGACAGAAAGAATGAATGGTTCGAATCTGTTGACCAAAGTATGGTATTGTTAATCAGGGCTTTGATATTAATAATTAACGTATTTTATTTTTGGTTGCTCCAGTAATGAACCCATTGGCTTTTGGAGCCAATTGATTAGCAATGAGCCGAATGGTAATCAATAAAGGATATTTTAAGGAAACTGCTTTAAACCTTACGCCTCCTCAACATAAAATTTCACTTCCAACTTTGCTAAGCATGTGGGGTAGTTTACTCAGAAGAATAACAGAGTGAATCACCCAATGATTTTTATAAAGTTATTAATTACTTTGTATTTGAATTCTATCATTTCTATACTTTTTTTTCTATTACCAGATATCTCGAAAAAGTGCGCCCAGAGGCAATTATTATTATCAAACTATATTTGTAACATTTTACTTATTTAGGTACATTTGACTTAATTTAGTCAAATAATTCATACAATTCCCACAATATAATTTGAATATTTTGGATAGAAATTTACAACTAGAAAATTACAACTAATATTTAATTCTACTGAGTGTCTGCATACGTTAAATAATTCAAATCCATCTCTATTTCTTTCTAAATTCCGTTATGAAAGGAACCCATGATCAGATTTTATTATTTAATGAAAAAAAGTTATATTTAAAAAAAAATCCGGGAAAAGGAATTCATTGAAGCAATAACTGATTTGATTTGAATTACTAGATTAAACAATATTTATTTGATGAATATCTTCAAGTGGATATTGTATTTTTAAAACATGTTCAAATCACGAGACCTATATATGAACCAGCGCTCTTTTTATTCAAAACGGTAAATTTCATATGCAAAAGTTTCACATACACAACTAATATTCAATGGAACAAGGTGCCGAATTTATGCTAAACCGTAAATTCAATTACCAATTTATCACTATACATGAGGAAAGTTAAAATTTATTTATTTCTCTTATAAAGCATACAATGGAAAAAATATTGTAAATTTTAAAAAATTCGAACTGAAGATTTTGACAAAACTATTTCAGTTTTCCTTGAATTAGAAACACTTATTTTGAAGCAGATCTGCCTTTGTGAATAATTAGAGCTAGAGGATGAAATCTTGTGTATGGATTTATTGCTAAATTTCTAAATTCTTTTCGAAATTAATTTGGAATAAAATGACATTTTTGGCTCGCATATCGAATAACTGAAGTTTTATTTTTTTAAACCCAAAGTTGCGTATCCCGCGATTTCTATGAGTTTCAAATCAGTCTTTTTTTCCCATTTCGCGTTTTCCTCTAATGAAAGTGTTTATTTTTACGATTAAAAATTTTTATCGCCTTATTATCGAGTAACATATAGCATCAGTCCGCTATCAACTGCTGTCTTAAAGGGGGAAATAAGAGGGGGAATAAAGCTATAATGGTTTTACAGATGGTATGTGTCCAAAATAAGAAGAAAACGTTTGGCTTAATTCCTAATACAGAAATGAAAATAAGAAGATACCATAAACTGATAATCCAAATTATATCTGGATATGAGAGACCAGAATATTTCCAAAGATTTGGAAGAACGCAGGATAATAAATGCATTGGTGGAGAAATCGGAACTGTTTGCCACTAATAAAGAAATATATTGAAATCTCAGAGTTAAGGAAAAACCTGCAGATTGTAAATTATAATTTAAGTACAATACTGATGGTACCATGTACTTTTAAAACTCTGAAGGATATGATATCAAAGATTGTTGTTTCTTTCCCAACTGTTTGAGAGTGTGAAAGAGAGGAAAAAGGACAGCAACTAACTACCTCGAAGAGAATGTCAATATGAATATGAATGTAATGTAAATATGAACAATACTTAAGACAGCAGTCGACCACAGCAAATCCTGTCGATATTGATACGTTCAGTGGGTGCGGAGTGGTCGGCTGTACCCAAAAAGTACCATTTCGCTTCCTTTGAAAAGTATTTGAACTTACTTTTAAACATCTCGTCTAAATAGTTATTTTAAATAATCGCGCAACCAGTGGCATACTATTCAATTAAGAGAAAGCATTAAGTAGTAATTTAAAATACAAAAATCACTCAGAAACGCATCGATATATCAATTTCTTGTATTATTACAGAAATTAAAATAACAATAAATGTCCCATATAGAATGTGCCATCTAATTAAGGATTTAAATAAAATTTATATGTCAAGGTGTTGAATTCATTCATCAGGTCTGTCTGATTCACCAATTACAAATGAACAAGATAGCCATATAAGTTAAGTGGGGTGGTCGGCTGTATGTAAGAAGAAGAAGCCATATAAGTTAAAAAGATAGTTAATAAGATACAGCAGTACAATATATCTACAGTATATACATCTACAGTATAAATTTGCAGGCAATTTGTAACCGAATCGGTAGTTTTTATTACCCATGGCACTTTACAAAGCCCGTCGACCGAAAGTTGTCAGCAATTTAAGCCTAATTTAGCTTCCCTTGTTTTTTCAGTAGCTCCAACTAGGCTCAAGAGTATGACTTAGCTACTTCATGCTTCACATTCTCTTCAAGGCTCAAGAGTATGATTTAGCTACTTCATGCTTCACATGCACAACCCCTTTTTACATGGGAGGGGGCACATTCAAAATACTGATAGATATAACACAGGATAACAACCATGCCCGAACCCGTTACGCCCAGATCATGAGAAAGACACCGAATCCGAGTAAGAGTTGACCATGTTTTGGTTTGCGCCACTGAAAACATGCAAAGATGATAACTTTACGTATTTGCAGTGACAATTAAATTGAATTTTGTATGTGATCTTGTTAGTAATAATTGATTCAAAGACACGTTTTGTAATGTAATTCAATGATAAATTTTGATTTCAATCGTTAAATAAATGGAAGATCCACATGTATTCTCAATATTTTTTAAATGCGCTTAGAGCACAAAATGCTCATATGTAGGACTCTGAAAATAAAATTATGAGTGTTTTGTTATATTTATATTCTTGCATTGTATGCATGTTTCTTATGCAAACGGAGAAAAGTTAACACTCTTATTAAGGAGTATGGGAGAAAATTTTAGGGAAGACAATTTTATTGATTAAAACATTGAAGTAGTACATACATTATAAATGAAAGAAAGCAACATCATTCTAATTTGTGCTACTTGACGGTCATGAAATTATTATCAATCAAGCTCCAATATATAATACTATCTCTCCAACATACGCAGCTTATTTCTCATTTTCAAATTATTTCTGATTTTCTACTCTTATCTCTTAAAATGTGCTAAAATTAGGATATTTTAAAAAGCCATTTATAAAAAGAAGCGAGAGAAACTATAGAGACGGCAGAGAATAATTATTTGGTTAATATAAGATTTTATAAAATAATGTCTAAGCTAACTTTTTCATAACAAAGAACTGTAATTTAAAAATAAATGGAATTCAATTTATTCCGTCTAGACACTTAAAAATTGAGTATAACTATCAACTTTAATAACCCGTTTTAATGAAACACTTTTAGGAATTCTTCGCAAGATTCAATTTAGTTTGCCCTTATACAAAATAGTATTATTCTGGGAACATTTTGCATGAAGGCATCAGAAAATTTTGGGTATTCTGTTAAAAATTATTGAATGCATGGTTGCTTTCAGATATGTATTTAAAAGTCAAATGCTAACTATAAGCATGAAATTGAATAAATTTATTCAAATTATAAATAAAAAAAATAAAATCTATTATCACAAATTTCAAGTTATCTTGTGAGAATATTATTATTTTTAAGGTAACTCATTATTTGGTCCAATTAATTTGCAATTAATCAGTTTAAATCGGTTTAAAACAAGCACAAGACTTCCCTATCAGTCTCTATATATTCTCTCTCTCTCTGTGTATATATATATATATATATATATATATATATATATATATATATATATAATCCTTTTTCTAAATATCTACGCATGCGTAATGCGATAGTCTCGTGATTGTTCCAACCAGTTTAAACGGATTACTGACAAATTAATTAAGACAATTTGTAAGAATTCAGAGGATGTGTAATTTAGAAATCAAGTTATAAGTTTAGTTGGAGATAAATCGCTAAATGTTACAACCGTCTGCATTATTTTCTAATAACCCTATTTTAATTAATTGAAATTATCCCTGAATCAACAATCTTTTTCGATTAAACAAACAATATTTTAACTTATTTGGTTTATTTTTAGAAAACGTTCCGCAAGTAAAGCAATAAAACTGTGATTTCCAAGAGAAAAACAACGACAACAGGCGATAGATAATTCAAAAGGTATACAGTGAAAGTCGACTCCAAAATAAAACTGCATTAGTAGACGATAGATATTTCAAAAGTTGTATTATGAAATCCGACTCAAAAATAAAAATAAAATTGGATAAATCCCCAATTTCTTACCTTCACATTTTGAGGCTCCAAAGGCCTTAAATGAAAACCATATGTTATCACATGATAATAAATGAAAAATAGCAGTAGAATGGTTTCAATTTAAAAATGAATTTAGTTCAACCATACAAATAATCGAGCCGAAGTTAGTTCTTCTTTCAAGCAAATTATAAACGGTGAAATCAATTATTGTGAGTTTTATGCAAACAGTCTACTATTATTCAAAATTACAAGAATAAAAAAGACATCTGCAGAATATGTACACACAATTTGCTATTTAAATGCGTTCAGTTATTTGAAATTATCGAAGATAGGTGATAAATTTACATGGCATGGCATGGCTACGTTTTACTCTGAAGCTGCCAGTCTGAAATCCCTAAAATTGATGTTTTTCGCCAACAAACACTTTTGTAATCATACTAATATGACTATAGCAAAAGGCGATCGGAGAGTATAAGAAATCAATACTAGTAGTCGCCTTAAACCTTTCTAGAATATAGTGTAATAAAGGACCTTTGGTTAAGACATAAATGGCAGGGTCATTGTCGAACAAAAGTTACGAAATATTGACTTCATGCATGAATCTAATATTTTTACTGAATCTATTGTATAAGATTAGGTGATTAATTCTTAGTATGCTGTTAATATACAAATATCCGAAAATTGGATCTGTATTTTGGATGCTGCCTTTTCCCACTGATTGAAAGGTACACAAAATGCTCCATTTGAAACCAATATTTAAGATAAAACTACGGTTATAGTAATGAGATCCCGTACTATACTTCACTTATTCGAATCATTGCATTTACAAGCACGTGAAATCACCTACCAATAGATCCTTTGACAGATGTGACTCAAAATATGCTAAAAATCTGAAAAAATCTGTTTACTTTGCTAAAAATGTGATATTAATTTCATTTTGCTAATTTATTATGTTTTTGAATTATTGTGTTTAAATGCATGAAAAACAGCAGACTGACATTCCCTTGATGGATTTGCTATTAAATTTCAGAAAATTATATCTGTATTTTGGATGCTGCTTTTTCCAACCGATTGAAAGCATAAAATGTATTGTTTGAAACCAATATTTAAGATAAAATAAAAGTTATAGTCATAGGATTCCATACCGAATTTCACTTTTTTCCATCATTGCGTTTATAAGCATGCGAAATGACACCGACCAATAGATGTGACTCAAAATGTGTGTGCTAAAAATCTACAAAAATATGTCTGCTAAAAATTTGAAATTAATTTCATTTACTTAAATTATTACTATTATTCTGATTATCTGGTTCAAATGCATGCAAAATAACAGGTTGTCACTCTCTCGATAGATATTGTATCAAATTTGATTCGAATCTACATTATGGATTCTAAACTTGAGCACCAAATTCTATGTTTTGCAGTTATCATGTTCCATATTATTCAGACACTAGGGCAAACAAACTTTTTCTGGATGAATTTCATTCAAAGTTTGATAGAAAACTACAAATGTGTAATAAAGTTTATAATCCAAATTCATCCGCGAAACAAATCTTTTTTGAGCAACTGTGTTTACATATAGACAGAAATAATTCTAAAAAGGATTTTTTTTTCGAACTCAAGGATGTCTGAAAAGGGAAAATTTGTTAAAATCACGTCTTTGAATTTTTTGATGAATATATTTTCTGTTTTTGTACTTCTTGTATAAAAAAGTAAGAAAGATTTCTTCTCTGGAAATATTACAATATTGTGATGGAAAATAGAATCACATGCAACGCGTTTTGGTGATATTTGATATTTGAAAAGTGATATTTTGTTGTTCGCTCTCTTTACACTCACTTCGAACTATGCCATAATTTTGAAATTATGTACATTAGCTCATCATCGAGGTTATATCACTTTTTCAGCATTTTCAGAACTTACTTATCAATTTATTGATTGATTTAATTAAATTTTTATTATTTGTGTAGTGACTTATTACTGGTGATAGACACATTGACAGTAAACGAAACTATTTTTTTCGAAGTCAGTTCCATCTTTTAATTTTTACGGGAAAATAACTGAAATATTAATATTTTATGTAAAATTTTTTCGGTATGTGAGAGGCGAAAAATTAAGTAATCGCGATAAAGAATAACGATGACTTATTCCATAAGAAGAAGAATACAAAAAGAAAAATTATGCACAGCAAAATGCAGTCAAAGTGAGCACAAAGGCTTTACTTTCCAAAACCATCATCTTGTAAGGGTGGATCGTTACTAATCAATCACAACAGCACAAAGAACAAAGAAAATTCTTTCGGGATCAACATTCCAAACAGAGAATTCGCAACTGCCACTCTCGTGCGTGCTCCTCTGCTTTTATAGCTCCTATGATAAGGTATTAAAATACGAAAAGAAACTACAAATATTCTAATTAAGATATTATAGAGATTTCAGTATATTCGAAAACCTCCCTTTTTCTCACCTATTTCTTGTAAAGTCGTCCAATGGTCACAAGTATTGGACTTCTTTGCTCTCGCACATTTTTAGCATGCATTGATGCGATAACTGAAGGTCTTCTTTACTGAAAAACTAAGCCACAAGGGGGACACCTTGTAATTGGGGATGAGATGTTTCCGGCAAGGTGTTTTGATCTCGCAAATCCGGTGGATATAATAATTGGTTCGAGTCCGCCGCCCCCATCTATGATGGTACGTAATTTCTACGGGCAGTGTCATACCATGGCCAGTGATGGCCTTTAGAACTCAACAACAGTTCCCGCCAGTGTTGCTGCTGCGATGTTCCGGTCATTCTGTTTTACGTCATTTATCCGTGTGTCTTCGTGGCGGGTCGGAGGTCAGTAGTATGACTTACTGAGAAACTAACGGCAAAATATTACAGACAATAAACAAACCCAGTAATTTGATGAAAAATGTAGTATAATATAATTTGAAAAAAGAAATTTTGTATGCAAATGCAGTTATTTAATTTTAATTTTCCAGTCACAAATAAATAACGTTTACGATAGAAAAGAAACTCAATAGTATTGAATATAGAAAGAATTCTCTCGAATATTATAAGATAGTAAAAAAGCTCCAGCTTCTGCGAGATGTAATGCCCTCCTAAAATGGTTCAGAATCAGATGTAAATCCAGGGTCGGAAGCGCTTGAGGGACAGGGTAGATGGCCTAACACCTAAGAATTCCTGAGTATTCACAAAAGGTTTTTTCATTTCAGTATTTCCATATCAAGATTCAATGGTCCTAACCAATGCCTTCACAGCTAAAAGTATGATAGAGTGCGATGATAATCATTGACGTAGCAATGACGTGACAACTGACATCAATGAATCTTATTTGCTTAATTCGTATTTAATAGAAAAAAGAAAAAAAAACTTTTTCTCTTTCACTGACTGTGTATGTGTGTATTTCACTGACTGTGACTTTCCATTTTTATTTAATATTATTTTTTATTTAAATAAAACTTTATTTGCTTATTCACATTCTTTTAATTGGCTAACATCATATCTGTCATCATAGGTTAATAATCACGCTTCATTCAACGTGGATTATTGTGATGACATTGGTCGCTGAATTATGCGATGAGATTTCGAAATGAATCTTTTAAAAAACTTTCGGAGAAATGTAACAATGTCTATCGCGTCTGGAAAGCATTTCCTGCAGAAAATTGTTAAATGATTTCGTGTTATCTAGGTAAATCCTACTAAGCCATAAAGGTTGTAATTCTGGTATTCACAACCCATTATATCTACTAATAATAATTCTTAAATTTTTTCATCATAATAACTCTTAATAATTGAATCTTATGATTTAATCTTTTTATCGCTATTTTGAGTAAAATAATAAATTATTTTGTTCATTTTTAAAAAAAAATTTCCTCATATATTCTAGAAAAATTTTTAAACTCTAGAAACTCATAATATAAGATAAGAAATACACTTTGTCAAATTAAATTTTTGTAACTACGTTCTTAAATTAAGAGCCATTTTTATTTTATAAGTTTAAAAAATTTGTTATTGAAAACTACCTTAATCTGAAATATTTTGACTATGTGATTAGTTATTTTTTTAATTCGATTTTAATTGATTAATGTAAACAACAATTCGAAACAACAAATACAGATAAATAACATTGAGGAAGAATGTAATATCATTTCACAGTCTTGGATATTACAGAAACCAGTTTGAAAAGGTTTCATAACATATTTTATAAACTCATAATTTTTTAATTAGTTTTTGAGGAAATTATTATTTCCATTATCTCATACTCGCATAAAAATATTGCAACAAATTTCTTATTATTGTCTCTTAAACCTTACAGTCTCTTTTTTTTTTTCACTATTCTGAATAAAAAAGTAAATTATTTTGTTCCTGTGTTTGAAAACATAACAAAAACTAGAAACTTAAATAGAATACAAGAAATATATTTCTTCAAATTAAAATTTTGTATCTGAGTTCTTAAATTAATAACCATTTTTTAGTAAGTTTAAATATTTTTTTAAAAAAACCTTAATTCGAAATATTTTTATTATATAACTAGTTATTTTTTATTTTGATTCTAATTGATTACAGTAAACAACAAATACAGATAGACAACATTTAGTATGAATATAATACCATTGCACGGTCTTGAATATTAAAGAAACTAGTAGGAAAATGTTTAATAACATATTTTTAAACTCATTATTTTATTTTTCATTAGTTTTTGAGGAAGTTATTATTTTTTCAGTTATCTCATACTCACATAAAAAAGATAACAATAAATTATGTAGTTGATCTTATGTATGCCTTTCATTTTTACATCAGACAATTATTCCGATAGTTTTATTTAGCTTCCATTAAATTGTTGCTTCTTCTCTCATTTAATCAAGGAGTTACGATGAAATATTTTTTTTATTTGAAAATTTATCGTATGCTTTAGAAAGGTTTTTTGCAGGCAAACGAAACTAAAAATTATTTTTCTAGTTTCGAAACGAAAAATAACCCATACAAAAATCAATTTCAGTTATTTTATCGAATTTATTAAAAAGTTATTTTATCGAATTTATTAAAAAGTTATTTTATCGAATTTATTAGTTATTTTATCGAATTTATCGAAAAATTATCTTTCGATTAATTTTTGATTAAAAAACATTGGAAATCGTATATTACTCTGAAATATTATGTAATCTTTTTTTAAGAACGTTTTTACAAAAGTGTTTATAACCTTATCTGAAGTGATCAAGCAAATTTCGTTTATATTTAGGGAAAGCTGCCTTATTCTATCTCCTTTTTTACAAAGATTACTGAATTTTTAAAACGTTGAGTTATTAATATGAAATTCATTAAAAAAAAATTCATTTGCTATTTTATGATTGAAATCCGTTTAATTCAGTAGGTCGATTATAACACATTGCAGGTGCAAATTACAAAGTGTACTTAGTGCAAAATTAACGGAGATATGGAAATCATATGTCCTTTGGATTAATATCCAAAAAAAAACTTTTTTAAAAAAATCTTTACTTTAACATTGATTAAAGGGACGCAATTGAATATTTTGATGAATGATTTTAGAATTTCATTAAAGCATGGAACATATTGTTACAAATTATGCATCAAAATTTTTTTATCTTCATTTTAACATTGATAAAAGTAACGCCATGGAATATTTTGATGAATGGATTTCGAATTTCATCAAAGCATGTAACATATTGTTACAAATTATGTATCGAATTAAATTTTATTTAAAAAAATGAAAACGACGAAAGTATGATTATGGAAATATTAGAGTGATATGAATAAAAAAGTTTTTTTTAAATTTTAAAATAATGGAAAAATTTAAGGCAATAGTTTCAAAAGATACGAATATTTTTCATCAGCAAATTACTGAGAATTTTTACCTGCAACTGTAAACGCATTTGCTACATGATATACGTATTATATAACTGGAAGGAACCTTCTCCGAACAAGAGTAGTTTAATTAATTGGCAGTAAGTACGTTAAACCTATTTTCATATTCAATTAAAATTTGTTGGCCAACTATTATATCATTAATTTTATCGAACGGAGTTTCAGGCGACCTCTCGGCCGATTTTTTAATATAGGCTTTACAATTCCTTTTATTAGCTAATTGGAGAATTGAATTATTTACAGCTTTAAAATGTTTAGTAAAATAATCTCAAACATTCGCATAAAACGTTTGTTTATATTGTGTTGTCATTCAACCAACAATAAGTGATAACTACTTCTGAGCTACGTACGTTAGCAGTGTGCGTGCGTGCGTGCGTGTGTGTGTGTGTGTGTGTGTGTGCAAAAGGTAGTAGATAATACAGAAATATCAGAGCCGTTTCGATGGACAGTAAAAAATGACAACAGATTTTAATTTCTAACTAGTCTTTCCGAAAACGGCGAAACTGTCTTCTCTTGGTAACGAATCTATTCAAAAATACTTTAATAATAATTGTTTGCGGAGAAGAAGCATTATTACTATCAGTTAAAGGCAAAATCTTAATAATTATTACCTACAGATAAAGGCGTTAAGTGTAATATTTACTATTGAGTTAACATTTCAAATCTTTATATGCCATTTTTGTGCAAATGAGTGAAACGAAAAATATTGAACTAAATAGATAAGCAACTTTGCAATTAATTCATTTTTATAACAACACTCTCTATATTTATAGTTATTAGCCGCAATTAAAAACTAGTTGGTAAGCCAACACTTTAAATTAAATTGTTCGGTTTAGTTTCACTTTTTTTTCAGGTTTAATTTTGTTAATCATATAAATCAGACTATAACTTATCCTATGCAAATGTTTTTACATGTGAATAAAGAGTAACAGTATTTAAAAATAGTCCCGATTTTTAAAATATTATCCCTGCTTGGTTCTAACTCTCAGCCTTATTTGTATGTACAACAAAATTTCAAAATTTTTATTAATAAAATGCCCTATACTGAAACATGCAAAAAATAACCCAAAAATTTATCGCTTGATCATCAACGAAAGGGACCAATATTACTATTAATATTTCATCATGGAAAAAAGAGATTGTGAAATATTAGTAATAACAAAAAGGTTTGAATCTCTCTGGAGAATAAAATATATTTTTATAAAATATTTCGAAAATAAATGAGTTGCAGAAAATTTATGGGGCATAAAAAAATTGATATATTGAAATAATACTTTTTTTGAATTGTAAGATAACATAAAATTTATTTTTATATTGTAATATTTTCAGAAATTATAGCAAAGAAACATCAAAATATCTTTTCATTTTAATTAATAAAAAATATTATTAAAGCATCCTTGAAGAGAATTGGCCCATACACAGTCCTCCTTATTACACTGAAGTGACAAAAGTCATGGGATGACTGTTAATATCGTGTCGGTTCTCCTTTTGCTCGGCGAAATGCAACAACTCGACGTATCATGGAGTCCACAAGTCGTTGGAAGTCCTCTGCAGGAATATTGAGCCATGCTTTCTGTATAGACGTCCATAATTGTGAAAGTGTGGATAGTGCAGGAGTTTGGGCACGAACGGACCTTTCGATGATGTCCCATAAATGCTCGATATGATTCATATCGGGCGATCTAGATGGCCAGATCATGCCCTGGAATTGTCCGGAATGTTCTTCAAACCAATCGCGAACAGTTCTGGCCGGTGACATGGCGCATTGTTATCCATAAAAATCCCATCGTTGTGTGGGTACGTGAAGTCCATGAATGGCTGCAAATAATCTGCAAGCAGCTGAACATAACCATTTCCAGTCAATGATCGGTTCAGTTGCACCAAAGGACCGAGTCCATGCCATGTAAAAACAGCCCACACCATTATGCAGCCACCACCAGCTTGAACAGTGCCTTGCTGACAGTTTGGGTCCATGGCTTCGTGGGGTCTGCGCCACACTCGAACTCAACCATCAGCTCGTAACAACTGAAATCGTGACTCAACAAAACCACGCCACGGTTTTCCACTGGTCTAGGGACCAGTCGATATACTCACGAGCCCAGGAGAGTCGCTGCAGGCGATATCGTGCTGTCAGTAAAGGCACTCGAGTCGGTCTTCTGCTGTCATAGCCCAAGGAAGACAAATTTCGCCGCACAGTCCTATCCGACACGTCCCTCGTACGTCCCACATTGATTCCTGCAGTTATTTGACGAAGTGTTGCGTGTCTATTAACATTGACCATTCTACACAGACGTCGGTGGTCTCGGTCGTTAAGTGCAGGTGGTCGCCCACTGCGCTGTCCATGATGGGATGTGATGCCTGAAATTTCATACTCTCGGCACACTCTTGATACTGTGGATCTCAGAATGTTGAATTCTCTAATGATATCCGCAATGTAATGACCCATGCGTCTAGCTCCAACTAACATTCCACGTTCAAAGTCTGTTAATTCTCGTCGTGCCGCCATAAATCACGAAAAACCTGTTCACATGAATAACTTGAACACAAATGAAAGCTCTGGAAAACGAACTGCGCATTTATACTTTTTTGCTGCGATACTACAGCCATCTGTATATTTGCATATTGCTATCCCATGACTTTTGTCACTTCAGTGTATAACTACACACTGAACTCATTTTATGGTGGAAATATAAATTAACTCTGTCACCGTAACTGTTTCCTCGGCCCTCTATCGGCCGTTGCCATGAACAATCTGTCCATGTCTTGGAAGCGAATATAAAGCATGATGTAATCCCCGAGTATTATTTTAATGCATATATGTTAAACATTTTGTCCTAAATAGTTTTGTCCCCGTGCAAATCAAGTCCTTTAATGTCATTAAATGTATTTTTAACTAAATTGGCATAATGTATTGATTTTATAGTCTACCCAGACAAAATTAAAGTTTTGGCGCCCTTTCGGTCACAACTCATAATATGTTAATATCAGTGTTTATCCTTCAAAACCAAAATGAGCATCCATGACCATTCTAGAATTCTGACACAAGAATAATCATTTTAGAGGCTTACACCTGTTTGTAAAAACCAGTTATGCAGGATATTTCAACTCTTAGGATGCTAGTTTCTAGACAAGTTACACCTAGATGTTGACCGTGGTGGCCTAGTGGTAGCATCTCGGCTTTGGAACCGGAAGGTTCGATGCACCATTCCATCGAAGAACCACTGGAAGTAAAATCCGTCGGGGCCAAATATATTCCCACTGATGTTGTGTGAAAGTTAAAACAAGGGGTGCCAGCTCAGATGCTATCCTCGTCATCTGACCGTGGTTCAAAATGACGAGGTCCGCCACGAAATAGCCCTAGAGTTGCTTCAAAACGGGTTGTTATTATAACTAAACTAAACTACAAGTAGATGCCTCTGAATCATTTGGAATGTTAAGTTGGAAATGCTTACCAGGTGCGGTAGATGGCATTGCACGAATGCGTGATTCCCAAGTACTTCCGAAAACAATTTATTTCTGCATTCCATCTTAAAATTCAATTAATATAATGAAAGATGTTAACAGAGGGTGATTATAATCCGTGATGTTACCATGACAACACAGCCGATATGAATTAATTCATCTCAGTTATAAAAAAAAGCCTTCACAGTCCATTAAAAAAATGACGTATACTTTGACTGCAGATAACAATAACAATTCTGCTTGAAAGGATTCAGCCCATACATATCCTCCAATTAAAAGAAAGAAATTCATCGAAGTCGAAATCGAAGAAATTTTAGTTAGGAATAAGACAGTCGGATTACTATGCCTGTGAAATTGCATTCACAAGTATAAATAATTTATTCATCGGATTTGGTTCTTTTCTCATTTCCTTGAGTGCATTGAAAAGGTTATCGATCATGGTGAAAAGTTGCTTAATTCATTGGGGGCCTGCAGCCTGTAGCCTGATGATTTTTACCCCTTTAATAAGTTAGTAAATTTCATGATAAAACAACATGAATGACAGTGCATTAGAACTTACAATTTGTCTCATAATTATAAGTATAAATATCACTGCAATGAAGAGTCTGTCAGTGAATGCTCGACAATCCATTGCATTTGCAATGCCCTCTACGGCGTCTGGAAAGCATTTTTTTCTTCTCATTTCCTTGAGTGCATTGAAAAGGTTAGGGATCATGGTGAAAAGTTGCTTTAATTCATTGAGGGCCTGTAGAATTTCAGAGAAATCAGAGAACGGGATATTTGCGTTTTGTTGGTTTGGGGATTAATGATTTACAAATTGTGGCATGTTAAAACTATTTAATTGGGGTGCTTGAGGGGGGGTTTGGATTTGTCATTCGGGAATAAGAGACGTTAGATCTTCAAAATTTGAGTTGAAACTATCTGTGCGGTTGTAAGGGTTTTCAATCATTGAGTTTCCCTAAGGATTACTGCAATAAAGAGTCTATTAGGGAATTCTAGAGAATCCAACGCATTTGAACGTCATCTACCATGTCTGGAAAGCATTTCTAACTGAGCTTTGCTATGTGATTCCTTAGGCAAATTTTACCCCTTCAATAAGTTAGTAAATTTCATGATAAGACAACATGAATGACAGTGCATTAGAACTTACAATTTGTCACACAATTATAAATATAAATATTACTGCAATGAAGAGTCTATCAATGAATGCTCAAGAATCCAACGCATTCACAAAACCATCTACAACGTCTAGAGAGCATTTCTAACTCATCGTTGCTGTGTGATTCCAAATCACTTGGGTGAACTTTACCTCTTTAAGATTTCTGTAACTTTCGTGATAAGACAACATTGAATGCGTTATTAAGTCGTGAGTTAAAACTTACAATTTGTGTGACATAATTACAAATATAAATATGTCAACAGTTAAAATGAAGTTATTAAAATAGATAAGCAATATGAATTACTCACCGTATAATAGCAGATGAAAGGTATTATTCAATTAACTCATGATTATTCAATAAACAAATTAGTTTAATCACAAACGCATTCGAACTACGAAATACACAGACATAAGCCCAAAACTCCTGAAGTATACTCGACATATGAGACAATATAAAGCATTTATAATAACTTATAATGCCATTAGAATTAATTGAATGAGCCATTATATACTACATAAAGCCTTTAAAGTAATTTCGTAGATTATAATTAAGAGTCATTGTCCTCGCCTCGTGATCTTTCCTCGAGCAATTCACAATTCTCAATAGATTTTCCTCAATGTTTTCCTCGAATGTTTTAGAACTAAGTCGTAACTGTTGGTTTAATTAAATTATTTCCATTTAGTTAATACATGAAATATTTTGAGGATTATTCTTATTAGTGTATATTTCGAACGAGGTTTAATTATGAAAATAATTTCTTATCAGCCAACCGATATATTAATTCTATCTTTTACTAGGCTTGCAATTCATATTAACAATATTCTATGTATTTCTGAATACTTTAAAATAATTTAACCGTATTATCTAAAATATTAAAAATAATTTGATTAAGGTACGTTCATTTCATATTATCATAGGAAATACGCAATTAATATTTTGAAAGAGCTTTCAGGAGTAAATAATCTTATTATGGTTCCTTAATCAGCGAAAATATTTTTTTAATTATTGAATTTCTATTAGAATGGTATCGTTGAAACTGTTTGCATCAATTTTTATTAGGCTGGACCATGAGTTTCTTTCCTATTTCTAATATGTAATAAATAGACAATATTTACTGCTTGAGATATTATTTATTTTGTTATAAAATAACCTTTTTACTCTATTACCTTCTTCCAGCTCTCAGGGAGCTACATTATGCCCTCTTTCCAAAATTGTTGTCCTTTGGACAAGAAATAATCCTCAAGGTGTGCTTTTATTTCTTTGATGGATTTAAAGCGCTTATGGGTACGAGAATTTTTTAAGTACTGAAAGAAGTAATAATCAGATGGAGTGAGATCTGGAGAGTATACAGTATACGGTAAAACAACCCAATGAAACTGTGTTAGTTTCTCTGTTTTGACTGATGCGATATGTAGTCTCGCGTTGTCATGATTAAAAACAACGCCTCGCCGATTCATTAATTCTAATCGGGTTTTTTTTAGATGGCAGTTTTTAATTAATCCGATTTATGATAGCATTTCGTAGAATTTATTGTTTCACCTTGAGAAAGCATCTAGGGGAAAATTACGCATTTCCAATCCGGCCAAGTGAACAAAAGAACTTTTTTTGGAACGTAGTCTCAGCTTTGCGACAGTTGAAGATCTTCTTGTTCTTACATCAAGCGAGTTTTCTATGCACATTTTTATATAATATCCACCTCCGGTGATCAGCGTCTTTTAAATCGCAATGAGAAAGAAATTTTTGGGACGCCGTAATATTTGAAAATTACAGAAATATATAGTCTTATTTGGTGGTGGGCCGCTTGGTCTAATGCCACTTGGTCATTCCAAGCCTGAATGGTTTGGTTTTTTCGGGTTTTTAGCTCAAGAACCCTATTTAGCCAACCTGCGACTTTTCTCTAACATATACGACACAGCCCTTTTTAGGAGGTGGTCTAACTCATTCATATCGCATATTCATCAATCCGCAAGTCAGAATTCAGATCCAAATCAGACACTGAATAATCCCTGATTCAGTACCCCAGAGACATAATTTGTTATGGGAACTTGGAGGACTTTGCAGTCACGACATATTTAACGAGCCCCAACTTCCATAAGTCAACACGGCGGTTTTTGACCGAGACGAGGACAGAACTCGCTACCTTTCGGTTACGAGACTAACGCTCTACTAACTGTGGCCTTATAGTCTTATTTAAACTACTGCAATAATCCTAAAATTTTCAGGCATGATACATTATATAATAAGTATCAGGTAAGATAATTGATAACAGTAGTAATAAATAATTTAAATATTATATTATTAACTGGTAATTAAAATCTTTTAGGAATAGTATATTCAACTTAATAGCTACTTTTATACAAACTACTGTAATACACAAAATTATTTCATCTTCTGAACCATTTTAAAATTAAATTAAGAATTTCAATTAAATCGGAGGATTTTTTTAAAAACTGCTGATTGCTAGTTTTCTTCTTCAGTTAATAATATGTTATAGAAGCATAGATATTTTCAATACTTGTGAATATTGAAATATTGAAATAGATGAAAGATTTTAATGAAATTTTTTAAACAGTTAACTAAAAACTTCCCTTCCCTCTCTTGCAATCTTTTGGCATCGTCCTTCATTGCCGGACATTTGTCTTATTTACTAGCGAAAAATTTCTTATTTAAAAAACATCATTTCAGTCTAAGTAATAGACTAATGCTTTATTTTAAGAATTATTAAATCATTTCTTTAAAACCAATAAAAACAAACAGGATGATAAAGATTTATATTAAAATTATACAAAAATCTTAAAATAAAGTAATGCAGTATCTTATTGTTGAATAGTAAAGGAATATCTATATATTTTATAATCGTCTTATTATTTATTATTATTATTTATTTTATTATTATATTATTATTATTTTTTTATTATTTATTTAATAATTTTATTATTATTTTTATTATTGAAATTGATAATTTATATTATTTACCCCTTTTTCCTTATTAATTTATATTATTTATCCTTATTGTTAATTTGTAAAAGAACAGAAAGGGAATTTCGATGGCTTCTTTTCTCCTATAGTTTCAATTTTTTTTTTAATTTTCACAGCCAGAATTTTTTATTAAAACGAAAGTGAATAAATTTGTATCAAAGAAAAAGCTTTTCCTAATTTTATATTATTTATCCTTTATTTTTCCTATTTTAGAAGTCGTCTGTGAATATTTTAAAAGTGATTAACTGTTGAAAGAATTAATCAACCAAAATGCAAAATCTTGTATGTCAAGATGTATAATCTTGTATGTTAGAAAATGCAAAATCATGTATATCAGAAGATGCAAAATCTAGTAGGTCAAAAAAGGCAAAATCTTTTATTCCAAGATGCATATCCAATATTTCTTTTAAGATCCTTAAAAATCCTTTAAATTTGCTAGGCTAAAAACCAAAATTCTGTTTAATTTCTAATTAACTGAATATTATTTTATTTTTTAACTTAAGTTGGTCATGAGTTTTTGTTATATATATTCCCTATTATAATCTAAGCATACAAAAATTTATTTAATTAGCTCTGTTTGTTGCAAAGATTTGGAACACACATATGGAATGTCTACTCTTGTTGCTGTACTTGTTTTCAAAAAACTTCTTAAAAATAAATTACAAGTTCTTCTAAGAAAAACTCTTTAGAATTTACTCAAGTTATTGAAGATAATTGTATGTTTAAATACAATTATATAGCAAGAATTCAACTGTATGAGCTGTTCTAAACGCGTATGTGTATCATAACAACTTGACTAACATAGGAGTATGTTATACTTCTTTGACTAACTAACCTTCAATTTAGGGTTAATTATAACATATAATATATTAAAAATAAAAGCAAATACACCATCATTATATTTTTTAGTATTTTGTAGGTTCTATTGCATAACAAAATTCCATAAACTTTATTCCCAATCCACTTAATTTCATATATTATCCTGATGAAAAACTATCATATTTTACATACAATATCTTAATTGCAGTTCTTAAAATGATATAATTTTCGAGCTTTATGGCTGTGAGCCCATTACAATAAACTGTGACATTGAAGTAATCCTGAATTTTAATTATTAATGGTTCATTACTGTGGTTAAACAAATATATTAAATAAATAACTAGACAGTTTTTCTTATTAAAATTGTTCCTGTTTCTGTTTTATTCATTTACTTTATATTCTTTACCTTCCCTACTAATTTTGTTTTTCTAAAATTTAGCTTGTCTTTTTTTTCAAGTTAAAAAATCCGTCAAAATCTAAAATTTATTAACAATTTAATGCAGAAACATAGATAAAATATTTTGAAATTTTGAAATCATTTTTTTCTCTTCTTCATGGTCAAAATTTATCCTTTTCGTTTCACTTTACAATATATACTCAATGTATCAAAATTAATATAATGAACTTGCATGTCTATTAGTGTAATATTTTTATGTGAAAATTCAAAAAGTTTTTTTTTAAATATTAGGATTGTATTTCTCTACATCTCTACTTTTCTCTACATATTTTTCTAATATTAGGATGTTATTTCTCTACATCTCTATATATTAGGAAGTTATTTTT
>JAPMOQ010054027.1:208110-231627 GCA_026543055.1 Argiope trifasciata | reverse complement strand
TATTAGGATGTTATTTCTCTACATCTCTATATATTAGGAAGTTATTTTTCTACATCTCTACATTTCTCTACATATTAGGATGTTATTTTTCAATATCTCTACATTTCTCTACATTTTAGGATGTTATTTTCTACATCTCTACATTTCTCTACATATTAGGATGTTATTTCTCTACATCTCTATATATTAGGAAGTTATTTTTCTACATCTCTACATTTCTCTGCATATTAGGATGTTATTTTTCTACATCTCTACATTTCTCTACATATTAGGATGTTATTTCTTTACATATCCACATTGCTCTATATGTTAGGATTTTATTTCTTTACATATCCACATTGCTCTATATGTTAGGATGATATTTCTCTACATTCTAGATATGTATGTAAGAGTGACGAGTTTTATCTTTCCCTTTTCCAAGAAAGCGTGGGCTAAAATTTTTGTTTCCCAAAACTTTCTCCCTCACCAACCTTAAGTCCTTCCCTTCACTCTATCCAACAATCGTTTTCAACAGACGATTTCATCTAAAGGGTGTAGGGAAAGAGCCATGACAAAAGCGTATTTCTTCACGTATATCTCTACATTATTCAGCCACACCTCACCTTAAAGATACCGCTTCTTTAAAAATTCAGAATTCTGCTGTTAAAAAAATATCCCTCAAAAAAACTCCCTGGAACTTCTGGTAAAGAAAGGGATGGTAGAAAAGGGGTTGTCGTTGCCATCCAAGAAACTTTTTTTTTAGCGTGGTGACGCCATCAAAAAACGCTTAAATTTTACATCAGGAAAAGTTGGCGAGTATCGTTTACCTTGCGTTGGTTTTGTGGCATGCGATTTTGTCGAAGTACTGTTTGGGGAATCTTTTTCAAGTTGAGGGGGAATTGTGAGATGGGTCAGTGAATGATTCAATATTTATATTTCCTCCTGAAAAAATATACACACTCGGAGATAAATCTTTATTGTATTTTCAACAGTCTGTCATATACACGATGGAAGGGAAGACGATCTACAGAAAAGAGCTTTAGGTTGTTCAGATATCGTGTTTGTTCAGGTTCTTGGTTTTCGAGTAATATTTCTTATCGTAAACATGGACTTTAAGAGGTTTTTCTGAAAGTTTACATGTATTGTTGCCTCTGTTTTTTTCTCGAAAAAGCAAATTGTAGATGTAGAAGTCAGAATAAAATTTGTAAATGAACAGAAATGGAATTTCCAAAGATTCTTTTTTCAGCTATTATTTCATTTCTTAAAAAATTCTCACTGCCTAAATTTTTTTTCATTAAACCGAAAGCGAATAAAGTTGTATAAAAGAAAAAGTTTTTTTTATTTATTTTTAAGTACTAAAGTTTACAATTACAATACTTATAGCAATTTCCAATGAATTTGTTTTCTGTTCATAAATTCAACATAACTTGTCCCAAACTATTTCAAAGCTATGGTGAATTGCATAAAGTAAATTTTGAATGCTTTTTTAATATCATTTCACTTCTTTCATTTTATTTATGTATTTATTTTGAAATTTATTTATTTCGAAAGCTTTTTTGGCTATAATTTCCTTTTTTTTTTTTTTGATTTTCTTTCTGAATTTCTTCCTGAATTTTTACTTAAACCGAAAATGAATAAATTTACATAAAATAAAAAGCTGCTTATTGCTAAAAGTTGCTATATTCCATTATTAAAAAGTTGCTATATTCTATTTAAAATACTTAAAACGTTTTTAAATCAGATTTTGTTCATAAGTTAAACATAAATTATTCTACACTATTACATATTTTAAAGCTTTTATACTTTGTAAAGTATCAGCTATATTCTCAATTCTTCATATCAGTTTGTTTTTTTCTGATCTAAGCATTAATTTCTTGGATGCAATTACATCATGCATTAAAATTTTAATTAAACTTTTCACTTTCTCACATACATTGTATATAAAGAGAAAATACTAATTTTCAAAACATTCAAACTCGAGAGTTTTAACAAATCTTCAAAAATCAGATTTTCTTGACATTAAGTAACATAATTTTAGAATTATACTATTTATGAACATAACTCAAAATTTCTTTGCGTTAGATGGATGGAATTTGGTATGTAACCTTAGAATCCAAATCTTCTGAAATTTGGAGATTTCTATCAAAATTTTCAATAAAATTCTTTCAGAGGGCATAAAATATGTTTATTCACTCAAATATACATGGACATGATAACTACGATATGAAAGGAACTCTATCAACAAAATTCTGTTTTCATCTGTTTAACATCTAGAGTCTGGGCACGTATAAAATTACGTATCACGATATGAAAGGAACCAAATACTTCAAACAGTTCGCCATTTGTCTTTTATAAGCACCATAATGTAATAAAAAAGCATCGAGTGTAATTAAATATATAAATTTCATATTTAATTTATAAAGACAATTGTAATTAATTGTCTGATTTCCGGTTCAATAATTCGGAAAAAAGACGTCCAAACTGAGCATTCAGTTACTGATTTTTATAAAACTGACAGAATGCCTGTGATTAAATGGCAAACCACATAATACAGTTGGCATGCCACATAATAACATAAGTAATTTTACTCGAAAATGTGAAAAGGTTTTTACTTCCTGGTTTTAATTAGGAGATCACCTGGTTTTAGTCTTTAAATCTAATAAAATCTATTTTTTCTAATGTTTCCAGTAATTAATTAAGTTTATTTAATATTTTATTCATTCACAATAATGCCACTAGCGTTTATCAGAATCATTACAATGAGCTGGATTTAAATTGTTTTGATTTATAATGCATTTAGATTTTATTTTTTTACTTTTGAAGAAATTCTATTTTGAAATCGATTTGTATTTCGTATTCTGTGAGACATGAAGAATATGTATATCTATGTTTTTTCTCCTTCGTTTACTATGCCTTTGTACATCTTTTGTAACTGTAGTGGTGGCGATTTGAAAGTTGAAAGGAAGATTACATCAGTGTTTCATTTGATCTTTTCGCATACAGTTTTTTTTTTCCTTCTTTTTTTCGGTTTAGTACATTAAAGAGTACATATTTTCAACCTTTAAAAATAATCGAGTTTTTAATTAAATTTTATTTTGAAATCGATTTGTATTTCGTATTCTGTTAGACATGAAGAATATGTATAGCTATGATTTTTCTTTGTTTACTATGCCTTTGTACATCTTTTGTAACTGTAGTAGTGGCGATTTTAAAGTTAAAAGGAAGATAACATCAGTGCTTCATTTGATCCTTTTGCATACAGTTTTTTTTCTTCTTTTTTTCGTTTTAGTACAATAAGGAGTAAATATTTTCAACTTTTAAAAATAAGATACCTAAAAATAGCATTAATAAAAAAAGACTCATATTTTCAGTTATGATACCCATATTACATTTCACATATCAGAAGTTTTTTCTTTATCAGTGTTAAAGATGATAAAAAAATTTTTACAGAAGTGACAAAGAGAAAGATATTCAGAATAAACTTGCCATTTTTATCCTAAAAAGTACCTTTAAGATTTTATTTACATTTTTTGATCTACGAAAATATTCCAGCGAAATAAACACCATTAAAATTCATGAAAAATCTTTTGAATTCCTGCCAAGATTGGAAAGATCACGCTTTGATTTCTTTAAAAAAATAAATGGAAAACCATAAGTGTGAGAATTTTTAAAATTTTTTCTTACGATTCTTTTTTGTACAATGCTTATTTTATTGCATAAAAAACTAAAATGTACATTTTCAGGAAAACATTAATTAAGATAAAATAATTTTTTAATAATGATTGTAGTTATAAGTTGGTAGGTGGGTAGACATCTAAGTTCGAAGGAAAAGTTTGAAAAATTGGATTTTAAAAAAACTATTTAAAACAACTATTTTTAGATACATTGTCAATTATGATCCAAAATACTATAAAAACAACAAAATTATTTAAAAATGTAATATATTTTGAGAAATAGGGAAATTTGTAGTAAATTTTAATGACATTTCACCAAAACAGTTAACAATCTACTCAAAATGGTAATGCATGAATCCTATTTTTCCTTGTACACAAGTTACAGAATACAACAATGAATGAAAGGAACTAAAATCTCAGAAAAATCTTGAGATGTAAAGAAGTTATGAGTAAAAATATACATATATATGTATTTTTTTTCATAAATTTAAAACTTATTTTTTCTAAAAACACTTATAAATTAAAAAATATTTCACCAACAATAAAACTTTTGGCTCATTTCATAGCTCATCGATCTTGTAAATTTAGAGTCGCCTTAAAACACTATCAGCACTCCTCAAACTTTCAAGCCCAGATATTTAAATTATAATTACAATTATAGAAGAGATAAATAATTTGATTTGTTGTACCAAAATATACCATTTTTTAAATTTCTAAGAATCATTGGAACACGATTTCCTTTGAATCTTTCACCTTTAATTTGATGCATGTGACGACTTTTTTCTGATTGTAATGGGCTCTCGAAACTGTAATATGAGGTCTTTGGCTAGGACATTCAAAACCGAATATAGCAAAAATTAATGGAGTTTGTGTGGCATCCATTTATAACAAATTATATTTCCCAAATAGTATTAAATACAGAGAAAGTACAGAAAATAAATCACCAAATCAGTGTGAATCAGTGATTCAGCCTTGTGGAGAAATTGGTACGGTTTACCATTATTTAATGGAATGTATAGTGGTCTCAGAGTTAAAGAAAAAAATGAAGATTGTAAATAATGATTTATGTACAGTACTGATGGTGCCAGGTAATCTCAAAACCCTGAAGGATATGATGTTAAAAATTAATAGTTTCAGAGTTTGAGAGTGTGCAGATGGGAAGAAAGACAGCTATTTACTACCCCGAAAGGAATGATAGTTTTACTTATCAGTCAATGTAAGATTGGACAATACTTATTCAGCAGTCGTCCACAACAAATCCTGTCGATACTGCTATGTTCAGTGGTGGCGGGGTGGTCGGATGTATACAAGAAGGCAGTGATTCAGCCGATGATCAGTTTTAGAATAGTTTCCAAACTAAAGGAATTTGAGCGTAAAAAAGGGGATTACATTAACATAAAAAAAGCTAATTTTAATATTTAAAGTTAATCTATTCAGTAAATCATACATTCATTGATGGTATAGATGAGAAATTAATATTTTAATAAGTATCAATTTAAAATAGAAATAGTAAATATGAATTTTTAATAAATATTGAATTTTTTACAGTGCCTTTACTAATCTACATTTAATAAGAAAAAATTTGTAAAAAAAATGAATGCCAACCATTCGAAAGCTCACTTTTTATATTTAAAAGATGTATAATTTTAAATTTTAAAGATATAAAGATTTTAGACATTTCAAAATGTTTCAGGGAATTTAATTAAAATTTTTTTTGGTTATTTTCTTTTTATAACCCAGCGTAAATTTATTTGGAACATGATTTTGTATGCCTGATTTTGTTATTCAAATTAAATGTTAATTTCTTAAAAATATTTTTATTCACATTCACTGAATTTTCATAAGAAACATAAAAACTCGATACATAAAATGATTACCCTATTTTCTTTTAAAAATTGGTCAAAATCTTTATTATTAATTTTATTTCATTTCTTCAAAAATCAAGACACCTCGAATATTTCATTAATATTTAAATCTAATTACAATATCATTTTGTTTAAAGCCATTATGACGTACTTTATTCCTCTTAATCCTATAAATATTTCTTTCATCGAACAACATACTTTAGAACACTATTTTAGTTAAATATAAACATATATTTTGGTGACGAAACGATAAAAACAAAATTGCATGTTTTCGTACATTTTAGAAATTTCAAAATGTTTCAGGGAATTTAATTTTAAGTTTTTTTGGTTATTTTCTTCTTATAACTCAACGTAAATTTATTTGGAACATGATTTTGTATGCCTGATTTTGTAATTCAAATTAAATGCTAATTTCCATTTTAAATTTTTAAAGTCCACCGTCACTTAAAAAGAAATTTGTTTACAGCTAGGAGTTATATGCAACAGCTAGCAAATCTCTTACATATAACATATTCTACATTTAATATTTTATGTGCCAGATGAGCAACATTGTTTCTCTACTCATTTAAAAAGGGTAAATAATCCATATAATTCCATACATAACTAGGTCTCGCCAAATGTAGTCCTCTGAACTGGTCTTCCGTCCTGACGTCATATTCTCCAACCCACGCCACTCGAGGGAGAGGAAATTTCGAATTATTGTCCGGGAAATAAATTAAGACTCGATGAAGCTTAAATTAACGGGATGGGTTTGCCCTTTCAATATATAACGGCCACCGGCAGATATCCCAGCAATTCTACAGCAGAGCGCTCCTGGGATCGCAAGCATCTACTTTACACAACAGGGTCAACAGCTGATTGTTTGTCCAGTGAGGCATCAGCGAGAGGGGTTGAAAGGGGGGTGGGCAGCGAATTCGATTCCTTTCCAATCCATGAAGAGCATGCTCTGAATGACCGTTGTGTGGTTCGGTGTTGATCCAATTGGATGTGGAAAATGTCTATTGCGTGGTCAAGGGATTGCTTGCCGGGTATCGCAGTTGGTGTTGACTTGGAAAACAAAACTGCTCATTTAGAATGTATGCAGCATGCTTTAAAAGGGATGCACATATATTAAGGAATGTTGTAATTGCAAACCCATTTGATGTTCATTACTACTCACAGATGCTTAGAATCCTGTCAAATACTGAAGCCGAATTGAATTAGTAGAGTAATCATCACTCTAAGATCGCGGATTCGAGATCAAATGCCACGGTAAATTCTTCATGTGCAACGACCTAAAACATGTTGCTGTGGTAGTGGACCAAATCTGTTCATGTGTATGTTATGTGAAATGGCGAATGGAATTATATATGTTTAGGTATCCCCTTCGTGCTCCAAGTAATTAAATGCAATTCAAAATTTTGGGGTACATCCTCAAAACCACCCTAACATATTATAAGAAAGAAATCAAATCTTGCAAAAAAATTCCAAATCTATCTAAATTAGTCTTCTATAAATTATTGGGAATTCCTCTTTCATCATAGAACATATTTATATAATATTTTTTTTTAATTTTATATTTGCTCTAATTAATTTAATAATTTAATATCTTAAATTAGTTTGTATTACTTTAATATAAAATTTCTCTTATTTCCTGGTCCGAATCTTTTTTTTTATTTAAGTATTTCTTATACACTCTCAACATAGTTGCTGATGTTTTTAGTTTCTTTAATCCCTAAAGTTTAAAACTTAGTTTCAAAAATCCCTAAAATTCCCTTTTATAAAATGACACGTATAAAAAATCCCTAAAAGAATATCTTTTTTAAAATTACCAAGGGAAAATCCTCTCCCTTTGTTGTTAGGTCGCTATGTAAGCAGATGCATCTTTTCATCATCGTTTTTCCTCGTGTACAAATTATGCCTCCTTTGAAAAAACACTTTTTTACACTTTCGGGTCGAAAAACCGAAGGTCTAACATGCTTGGGAGTAAAATATTGGGGATTCCTCTTTAGGCTGACCATCTAACAGGAATAAGTACCTTGCACTCCAGGGACTTCGGTCAAGAACATAGATATGGGCACTGTAGGCCTCGGCACAGATGGGCTGCCTTGCCACCTGAGTTAAATTTTAATTTATTTAGATCTTTAGAAAGTTATTTTTCTTATTCTTCATCAAAATAGTTAATGTAAGAAGATGTTGAGATTTATTATTGATGTATATATTAAGATTTCGAATAACGTTCTTAAATTTTTTTTAGTGACTCATTCAGAACATTTCCTTTATTGTTCGTCAACGTCGAACTTTCGAACATTCTGGGATGACCCAATTTTGACTATTCTATCTCATTTAGGAATGAGACGCGGAGCGATGAGGGCATTTCCGGTTTTCACTTTTGACCTTGGATTTCCCCCATTAGATTTGTTTTTGGAATAATTTTTTTTTTCACTTGTATGTGAGTGTCTTGTCGTTTTTGACCCCATTTTATTTTAACTCAAAATTTCATATTGACATGACTAGTTGAAATGGAAAAAAAAAAAAAAAAAAAAAAAAAAAAACTTTCAGGATTAGTACAAATATTTTAGCAATTATTTCATGTTATGTATTTAAAAATAATATTCTTAAATAGAAAAATCATTAATAATGTTTTTACTATAAAAATATAGAAAATATCCTGTATTTTACAGATAATATTCTTAAGTGGTTCTATATTAACACAATTCCTTAAATTAAAATATATGTTCTAAACAGAATAAACTCTATGTTATCCATTAATGTCAAAATATTGTCAGAAAACTAAATAACATTTAGGAAATTATTTTATTTTAATATAAAAGCGATCATTATTATTTCGTAAAAAGTGTAATTACCAAATTTGAAGAACAGAAATTTTTTAATTTATTCTGCATTATTCAATGTTTTACATTAAATAAAAAATTACTCTGAGATATTTTTCTGTGAATTAGTACCTTTTTCCTTCTCTGTTATTAATAATCTGTAATGTTTACGTCGCATAAGATATTTATATTCAACAATAATAAGAGTCTTTATTGTTGAATATAAATATCTCCTCCATTCGTCTTTCCTGACATCCTTAATTTGACAAATGACCCCTCCCCTCCTTAACGTATATGCAAAAGCGTGGACAGTTCGACAACGGTAGTAACAACAACCGTTGTCAATCAATAGTAACCTTTAAGTCCTTAACTATCAAATTAAGTTTCAGGCTGAAGCTATGATAGCACAAAACTCTAATCTTTTTTTTTTCTAAACATTTCATTTTGATAAATGCTAGTTAAATTTTCTTCACTACTTATCTAACTCACTAATACTTTCTTTTTTGTTAGTAAAGACTGGTTATTTCAAAGGTTGAGTTAAACTTAGTCTAAAATTATATTCATGATCAATTTGCTTAATGAATTCAACACCAGAACTTTCAGCAACTTCAGAAAATGATAATAGAGTGAATGATCAATTTCAAGGGTTTTCTGGGATCACAAGCCGTTGCCCCTGGTTATTCATCAAATTCATGAAAACCTACAGAATACTACTTTTGATGGATGGATGGTGGGCTTGCATATATTAGAGACGTAATTATTCTCTGACTTTAAAGGATCCGACCATGCATTACTGTAATTGGCAAGTTAGGGCGAATAGTTAACAGACTAGTTTGAAAACATAATTTTGACTAAACTACCAGAAAAGTTTTGATTTATAAATTGAAATTAGCATAAAAGGTTACATTTCAGTTCCATGGAGAGATATTTTTATACCGAAACAAAATGCTACAATGTTATGAAAATTGAAATATAACTGAATTTGAAAGTTAAATTCAGGAATTTAAGGTCATGATTCACCAACATCTTCTTCATTAGAGGTTTTCATAGAGCTTTTGCCACAAATTCTTATCATAATATAATAAACTAATATCAGTATATCAGTAACTATTACTAACATCAGTAACTAAATATATATCTTACACATTCTAATATTTTTATGGAAGCAAATTTTATAAAGCAAATGCCTTTTTTTATTTAAAACGTTTAAGAGCTTTCTAAATTTTCCTAATTGAAAAAGCGTTTCATATTTATTTTGTATTTTAAATCAAGCCTCGAATCTTAGTAAAATGTTCCAGATTGTCCCAAATTTCAGTTAAATGACCAAATTGTTATTGACTTTGCTTATAGTAAAGATATTACCTCTGTTAGGTTTTAAAAGTAAGTAAATAAATAAACAGTCAATTCGAATAAGAATGTAAATGTAGCTCCTCTTTCCGAACTTTTTCTATATATTTTTAAAGCAGCAAGGTATTTTGGATTTTTAATTTTAACATCAATTTTTTATTGTGTTGTTGAAATATTATACCAATTTTGAATTAATATAATTAATTTTCCTGTTCTCTCGACTGAAAAATAGTTTGCAGTAAATAAAATAAAGAATTATTTCCTAAAAATTTTATGGACCTTTTTTTTTACAGTTATCTTCTGAAAAATTGGTTTCCTAATCTTTTTTATTATATCAGTGTGAATGCTGCGATGCAGATAATTAAACTAATGGAATAATAACAAAATAGTAGTGAAAAATTATGTGTTTTTTCTCTTTCTTTTCTTTTTCTCTCTCGTTAATTATTTTGTTATATTTTGAGTTCTCATTTGCTTTTATTTATTTGAATAATTTTTTATTTTTGTCTTTTCTTCCCCCGCTCTAACCATCTTCAAATTTGAAAAAAAAAATTAATTAGAACTCAGACATTAAGAAATTCTGATGGTTTTAATTTAAATTGCCATAAGAGGTTACTGCTCTCATAATCTTAATCCAGTGACGCATAATTAAAAAAAACTATTTTGTGGAATTTTTAGATTGATTCTACTTCATACTGCTTATTAATGACATTTAATAAGATTGAAACAAATTTTAAATGTTAAGTTCAACTGTAACAAATACGAGTAACAATTTCAAATATGAAATTATCTTTTCCATCAAAAATATATATAGTTTAGATTAGCAATGTGATTAATTAATCTGAAAATGGAAATGAAATAGAAACATTAATAACATCAAGTTATTGAAAGATAAAAAACACCTTCACCAGTTTTGATCATTTGTAAGCCTAGTTATTCTTAGCATTCCCCATTACCAATAAATGTTACCATAAAACACTGAATGGAAACATGGGATAGAATAGTCAAATTATCAGACGAATGATTAGAAGGGTGATATATTATCTCTGCTAGCGAGAAATGTTAGATATTAATGGTTTGGTTCTGAATAGGCTCATATAAAGAAGACTACATTTTCCTTATGTATCATGAATGATTCATTCAAGGAAAAAAATATTCACTTGTAAAGCTATAACTAATAAAAACAGCTTGGTTATTTTGTTAGTTATTATAAAACATGGTATATTAAAAAGGAACAGTGAAACATTGTATATTAAAAGCCATGATATATTATGCTATTTAAACGGTCACAAAACTAAATTATAATTTCTTCAAACTTCATACAGATGTGTAAATATTTACATTTTCTAAAGCTTTGTGATTCTAAATGTATAAATTCGTAATCAATCTGTATAAAATAATTCTGCATACTGAGAGAGTAAATTATTTTTGCTTTCAAGTCTGCTTTAAAAACTTTATTTGTTAAAAAAAATATTGATTTAATTTATTATTATTATTATTATTATTTTCTCTGTGTCTTTTGTAATCAATATCAAACAAATGCTCTGATGAACTTTACCCGATCATAAAATCTGTACATTATAGAAATAAATTAATATCGCATTGCTATCCAAAGCTAAAATATGTTCGAAATTCCATGCTCATACGAAAACTATTTTGAAATCGATTGCAATATTTCCACCGAAGAGACAAACAAACAAAAAACGAATTAATAACAACATTTGAAGAGTTTATTAATAAAAAAAGGATAAACCATTACAACTTGTCATGGTGTCACGTGCCAATAATGAAAATTTTGTTTGTTAAAAAATGATTCCAAAGTCTGTATCGAAAAGAAGGGAGTTGATAAAAAGCTACATGTTAAAATAAAAAGTTGAATCCTTCTAAAATTTATTTAAATATATAGATAATTTTGCTCATATATTTAAAGGTAGCAAATCAAATTAATTGAAGTTAATGTCTGGATAAACAAAAAGAGAATTTTGATAACTGTTTTTGTCATAGTGCCACGTGTCAATAATGAAAATTTTTATTTGTTTAAAAACGATAAAAAATTTTTCCAAAATTTGTATTAAAAAGACAGGCAAAAAGAGTGAATTGATAAAAAGCTAGTTGTTAAAATGAAAAGTTGAATTCTTTTAAAATTTATTTAAATATTTAGATAATCTTTGCTCATATATTTAAAGGTAGCAAATAAAAATAATTAAAGTTAATGCCTGGATAAACAAACAGATAATTTTGATAACCGTTTTTGTCAGCGTATCACAAACTTTGTTAATACTTCTTTTACATTATGTATTCTGAAATTATATCCTTGACAACATGTTAAACTTCTTAAAATTCCTTTCTACTGAAGATTTTCTAAGAAAACACACCGAGAAAAAGAATTTATCATAGTGGAAATTTTAGAAAGTAATTATTAAAGAAAGTATACCAACACTTTATATGCTCATGAAAGTTTATTTTGATAGAATATTGTGCTTCCTTAGGGGAAGAAACCTAAGATTGATATTCTGTTTATTTTGAAGAGTGCAGACTATATATATGTAGCAATTGCATCGTTGAATGAATAGGCTGAGAATAGAATTCCACAGAAATGTTGACACCAAATATATGCTTTACATTCAACGAGAGAATTTATCACATGTGATAAAATCTTCCGTTTAACGCAGCTGTTTTACGCTGAAATTGCATTTAAATCAGTTTTCTCCTGAGTCAACTAGTAGCAGTCTGCAATAAATCCTGCTGTGTCAAACATGCTTTACCCTAAGAGTGGTAACATTTAAAAACACTAAAATTTGAAACGAATTATTTCTAAAAAATGTAAGTGCATAGAATTTTGTAGTATAGATATTTCTGTCCTCTGGGAAAATAGAGGACCAACTTCATTGCGTATTTATAACAGTTAAATAAAGTTAGTTAACAGTTAGTCAAATAATCATTGTCATCCAAAATTGTCAACATTTTAATGAAAATTTCATTAATATTGTCATCGACGTCGTGGCTAAGGGGTGGCACGTCTTCCTCGAAATCTGGAATTCCCGGGTTCGAGTCCTTATTCAGGCGTGGTTGTTCTTTTCTGTGTTGTATCTGTGAGATGTATGAATGAGGTGCTCTGTAAAAAACCGTTGTGTAAGTGAATGTCATTTTGATTTGATCTAGAAGTCAGACTTCTGCCTTCAAGGGCTCAGGGGTCTTTACCCTCAGAAGCTACTGCACTCCCACCGGACACGACGTCATCAGCATTAATCGTCTTGATATTCATATAATCTTATATATATAAACATATATAATCTTGCCTTAAATTTACCTATAAAATCTTATATTTCATTAATATGGTGCTATAAAATAATATTTTAATTTTTAATTTATATGTTAGCTGCTTTTTCAAGAAAAATTTATACTGCTCTAAAGATATTTTATTATTTAAATAAACGGTTACATTTATTTTGAATATATATGTGTAGAAGGATTTTTTTTTAATTCAAAGATATAGAGAAAGCCTTATTACTGATTCTCCGCCCACCCGAAGGCACTTGGAAATAAATACTGAATAATTGGACCACCGTAACAGCAAACCTGGAGGAAACTGTGGTTGAGTACTAAGGGCCATCAACGGCTATGGTACAAATCTCCAATTGGAAGTACGTACTGACATCTATGGGGGGAGTCAGATCCCCCAACTTTAGTGTACCCACGGGTTGACGAGATCCAACCACCATGCCGGAGGCATCTCATTCTCAATTACGAGGTGTCCCACCCTGGGTCAAAATATAGGGAAAAGTTTAAAGCTATATAATTTGTGCTTACTGAGGTTTTTTAGTTTCTTTCCAAACGTGTTTTAAAAAAAAATTACTTTTTCAATTGCAAAAGTTCAACCTTTCATCGACGCATCTTTCAGTTGTTGAGGAACAAGAACTAATTTCATCTATTTTTCTTAAAATCTGATTGAGCGCAAAGTTGCATTTACTGATGGCAGCAATCCTAATTCAGATATTTCACTGAAGGCTGGAAAATCAGTGCTTGAATCCCAAAAACAAATTTGTTTCAATCAAGGAAATTTTCCCTAGTGCATTCGTTTCAAACTTTGATTGTTTAATAGCGATCCCTTTTCTCCCCGTAAATGAAGGATTTGGTTAACTTTTTTGATGATATCTTGTTATTACCCTCATTTAAATTCAGCTAAAGTTACTTAGATAAGGTAAAAAATTGTGTTTATGACGAAAATGCTTTTCATTTTACCAGTGACTGTTTGAATGTCCTATCCTCTAAAAGCGTTGTTCAATTTCCATTTCCCATTTAAGGGGGAATTCATTTCGATATGATTTTTATAGTGTTAATGAGAATGGACAATTTTTGGGCTTCATTTTATTAATGAAAGTTTAAAAGTTAAAAAAATTAAAAGTAAGGGATTTTAATAAAAGTCAACCCCTACATGTGTTTATTCACATTACATGCTTAGGGCTGTAGGTGTATTTTTAAAGGTTTTATTAGCATAACAAGAGAAAACAACAAAACAAGAGATAAAATACGGTTGTTGAAAGTGGAGACTCTTTAGCTGTTATCAGGTAAGAAAAATATACTTATTTTCTTTTTATTTAATTACTAATAATAATGATAATTATCGATTGTATTTCTAGAGGTTTTACTGTAATAGCAACATACAAGCGATCACATTTTTCATACATCTTAATTTCAAACATGAACCAGCGTAGGAATCATCTCAAAAAGTTCTTATATATTCTCTAATAAATTTGCCGTACCAGAGAATACCATACATGGTATCGGCGTGAAATATAACGAAATAATAATTTGTGGCTTGAAATTAGTATTTTTACTGAAATCCTTGGAGAGTAATTTTGATTATTAATTAATGGCATGCTGTTAATTAGGTCAGAGAAACGAATGTGTGCTTTATACATGTTTTCCACAATTGATTGTAACAAAGATTTGATACAAATCTATCAAATTTACATTTGCACTTACAAAATACTTCTCTTCTTTCATACAGCCGGCCATCCCGCCACCACTGAACGAAGCAGTAAACTTACAAAATACTATGCTAAATTTGATGCATTTAAGTCATTGCATTTACATGTTAATGAAAGAACAGACTGACAAACAATCACCCCGAAGCTCAAAATTTGGCAGATGTTTGCAATAAATCAGTGCACCGAATCTGAACTATCTAGTTCTCTTCATTTTACAGTTACGTATTAACATTTATTCTGACAGTCGGGCAGACTAACTACATCTGAACAGATGTTACTCAAATTTTAGCAGACTATTACCATCAAATTTAGTGTAAAACCGTGTACTAAATTTTAACCATCTAACTCAAAGAATTTTTAAATTAATTTTGTCGCAGACAGACGGACATTAACCAAAAATGTGTTTTCTGATCTCAGAGATATCCAAGACTTGCGAATTCATTAAAGCCTCGACTTCGAGTTTTTTGACAGTCACTATGCTTCTATGCTACTTACGGGTAAGTAAAATTTGGGATTCCATTATAATTTAAACAAAAGTCCTCACAAATTTGTATCTAATTATTAGAACAGACGAATTAACAAAAGTTTTAAAAAAACGTCCGCTACTAAAATAAAAAACATATTTCGCGCATTCTTTTCTATGCTATTTAAGGTATCCGCCTACGTTAAAACCACTAGTTTTTCATCGCATTGGCGAATTTTTCTATTATTGTTATTTCTTGTAGCTCAGAGTTTCCTCTTTCCGAAGCAGTTTATTTTTTCTAGGAAAAGGAAGACCTGGCCTATCATCCAGGGTCACATATTTTTTCAGCTAAAATTAATTTGTCTTTAACTTCAATTTTTTCAAAACTTTAATGTTTATAAAAAATTCTCCACTCTTAACATATCTTAAAAACTAAATGAAGTATTTACATAAAAATTTCAGCTCGTGTTTTAAGTAATATGAGCAATGAAATGAACCAAAAATTTTATTGCTGGTGAAAGACTTTTTCATTTATAGCTGTTTTTAGAAGAATTAAGACGAATATTTACGGAAAAAAAAACCTATATGCTCATATTTTTAGCAGTAACTTCTTTGAATCTCAAGACTTTTCTGAGATTTTAGTTCCTTTCATTCATTGTTGTATTCTGTAACTTGTGTACAAGGAAAAATAGGATTCATGCATTACCATTTTGTGTAGAATGTTAACTGTTTTGGTGAAATGTCATTAAAATTTACTAAAAATTATCCTATTTCTCAAAATATATTATATTTTCAAACAATTGTGTTATATTTATACTATTTTGTATCATTATTGGCGATACATCTAAAAGCCGCAGTTTTAAATAGTTTTAAAAAAAATCCAATGTTTCAAAAGTTTTCCTTCGAATGCTATTTCCTTAATGTCTCCTGGTAACATATGCTGCTTTTCTGAGCAATATTTAACAACATTAAACTGGAAACTTAGAAAAATACCGAAATATTTATTATATGAATAATTCTACCATTAAAAGTACTATCGAACTGTTTTATTTCCATTGTAAAAAATATACTGGTAAAAAAGAACTTTTATTTTTATTGCCGAATTATAACGTTATTTAGGTCCCTGTGTTTAATTCCCAACGTAGCCAAGTAGAACATTTCAATTGTTGTGTTAAATTTTAACAGAAAAAATAAGAACTCTTTTAAATAGTTTCCTAAATTATATGCACTGATTCAAAACACATTTTTTTCCTAGTAAACAAGTAATATTTTAAAAAATTCAATTCCCACTAAAGTCAACAATTTTTTGGTTACTTTTTATTAAATAATTATCAAAAAAAATTAGTATCAAAAAAGGATTGATTTTCGCTAAAAGTGAACTCGCATTCTACACCTTCACTTAAAAACCATACATTTTACCGATTGATCTACTTGCCTGTTGATATCAATTTTCATTGCAAACTGCTAAAATTTTATTTAAAGTATTTAAAATGAATTAAATTTCTTTACTGAGTTAATATTTGAAATAAATTATATTAACATCGAGAGTCATTTCTTACATGTTTAAAAATACGTATTTGAACTCGGGTGGATGAATAAAAAACATTTTATTAACGATTGAAAATTTGAACAAAATATTTAAGTAAATATATATAGGGAGGGTGTGCACTAATAGTGGAAATTGGAAAATGAAAAGTCATGCATTATAGGTTTAAATATTTCTGTAATGCTAACTATGTAAACAATTAAAAATGTAGAAATAAACAAAGCATCGAAAAACCCGAGTTAAAAACTGATTACATTTTTATCCAAACAGCAAAAGACATTTGGATACGATATATAAATACGATATTTAATACTAAACAATTAGAATTTTTATACAGAATTACTTAAAAAGATGTCTAAATCTTGTGTCTGAATTTCCAAGTGATTGCAAGTCATGTTACTCGAAAACCAAATAATTAAACTCGCCCCCATGCAAACAGTAGAATGAAATTACTAATTCTATAAAATTCGAAGCATTGTGTAAACATTAGGGGTTGAAACTAGGCAGGTGGAAAAAAATTGGATCCATTCCAGAACTTTAACCAAACATACGGGTACTCGATTCGATTTCCTATGATAACATTCTTAGAGAACATAATGTTTAATCTATCATGAGAAGATTATATTTTTTTATTTATGTCTTTTCAACAATTGTTTTTAAAACTCTTCTATGAGGGTCCGCAGATGTTTGAATGAAACAGATTTATGTTGGAGCATTTAAAAACTTTAGAGATTTAATCACTTTATAAAATAATAAATTGATTGTGATGAGATTTTTTGTATATGGAAATGCTGGAAAGTAATGCTGTCAGATTCAATATTTTTAGAAGAAACAAGAACGGATTTTCAGTTAAAAGTTAGTTTTTAATCAACTGTTAAGTTAGATTTAAAAGTTAACTAAGTTAAAGTTAGTAAATAAGTTAGATAAGTTAGTTGATAATATAATTAGAGTTTTAAACAATTGGAATTTCAACTTACCTGAATTATGAATTTCATCGGATTTCAGAATCTCGTAAAGAAAAAATTTTTTGCATTCCTTAAAATAATTTATTTCAAAAGATTTGAATAATTATTTTACTGAAAACATGGGAACAAATGAAAGTAATCTATCTATCTATAGATTATCGACAAAGCTATATTGCTACAAATAATGGTCACTCAAAAAAAGAAAAAAAAAAAAAAAAAAAAAAGAGCACTGAAAATTTCTTATGGAAAATAAATGTATTAAAAAATCTTTTCCAGTCTTCTAATTCGAAAATAAACATTGTGTTTTTTATTTTCCACATACAAAGAGATGCTCTTATAAGCATAAAAAATTCGAACTGAAGATTTTGACTAATCTCCCCGCTTTAGGCCTTAACTAATAATAATAAAAAAACTATCTTTGGAATTGTCTGGATGTAAGCAAAATAGCTAAAACTCGCATTGAAATAGATGCATTGAATTTAATTTACAGATTTTTACAATTAATTTGTATCGTCCATTTAAAATTTTGAATGAATCCATTTTTAAACCATTCAGATTAAAATCTACCTAGCCGACTCGCAGAGTACAAAAAACAGGATTTTTTCGAAATATCAGTGTTAAATAAATAAAATTTGTTTAACCGTTTAGAATCTTAATTAGAGGTTCTTATCCAATTTTGAACCAAATCTGTCAATAAATTGACTGTGTTGCCGAGTACTGATGCACATATAAATCTGTTGTGGTCACAAAGTATTCCAAGTCGAGAGTAATACCACTAGGGGTACTGGTTCAGAATTGATCATTCTTTGATTCAAATCTAAATTACGATCTATGGATCGTTGAATGGAGTGCATTAATGAAGTCCGTCCCATAAAAAGGTTAGTGACTCGTGTGTAACTATATTTTACTCTTGGCTCTAGATGACGCTGCTGTAAGAACAAGAGACGTTCACTCTGCTTATAACTATCAGCGGGCTTGTAAATTGCCATAAGACACAACATAACACATGCTTTATTTTTACTAAACCTAATCTATCAGATGTCAAGTATTTTTTTATAGGGTTACTGCACGAATAGTAGCAAACTCAAATCTTGAGAGTTACAGAACGTCTTTTATATTCTAATTTTGTTAAAATTCCTTTCTAATGCAAGTGTTGCTTTACAACGGGAAGTTAAAATAACTAAACTAAAACTAACTCACACCTTTCTGATGCATCGGATGAAATTATTTAACTTGTACAGAAGTTTTTTTTTTTAAAAAAGAGTTATGGATGAAATGGGTCTTCCTCTTGCATCAAATTACTCAGATAACTATGTAAAAAAAAACTGTTAAAAGTATACCAGCTACATGCATAGTTGTAAAAATTAATTAAATAGCAAATATTACTTTTTCACACGATAATGAGGAGAAATAAAGTTATTTAAGCTATACTAGAGAAAGTAATTGAAGTGTATTTTTTCAAATGTAGTTTTAACCAGTAACTGTTACAAATTTTTAGAAAATAAAATGAAACTCATTAGTTGAGCTCATAAAAGTCATTTTCATCTAGAATTCTGCTTTTAATAATAAATAAACTAGTAACAAAGAAAATCATGAAGTATTCTGTTTCTAATATATTTGCTTATATGATGCTCAACCCACAATACGCCGGCGTCCTGGCACAGGGGTAGCGTGTCTTCCCCATGATCTGGGCGTGTGGCATCTTCATTTGAGCTACAAGTCAGACTTCTGTCCTCTGGGTGTTCAGGGGTCTTTACCCTCAGAAGCTACTGAACCACCTTTCCGTGGAAACACAGACACGATAAAAAAAAACCACAATACAAATTAACCATTTCACATAAGCTACTCTGTTTCAAAAATTAATTATTTCCCACATTGATAATTAATTTTTCCTCCACATATTGACTCACTCACCCACAGGAGTCAAAGTGTAATTTAATACTTTTGTTTACTGATTTTAACTATTTTAAGAAACTGAAAACAGTAAGATTCGAACTTAAAATTTTCCCTACTGAGTGTTTTGATGTGTTTTTATAGCACATTAAAGAACTAAAAGTAATTTAGTATACACCAATCATTTATACTAATATAAATTTTTAATCTTGAATAGAATCAATCACTTTCTGTAAAAATAATATTAATACTACCTTTTTAAACAAATTTTATTATTTTATCGTAAACTCCTAAAGCTTAAAAATATCAGTGCTACCTAAAAGCTTTAGTATTACTTGATTACCTTTTATAAAGCTTTCTTCTCTCGGAATAAAATCATATTTATTGTTTAAAACTCATCGTTTCATTTTGATACAAAAAAAACTTTATAAATTACCATATTAATTTGAAGTATTCCCTCTCTAAGTAAAGCTATTTAGACTTTTAATGTTCAACTTCTTTGTAGATAGGGATTTGCATATTAAATTTATTAATAAATGCTTTCAAATTTGAAAAATCATTATGTTTATTTCTTTACAATTGTTCATTTTAAATTATTTAAAAACCTAGCCATGAATAATAAATAAATGGTATTTAAAACTATAGAATTAAATATGGTATAATTATTATTATGTATCCTATTTATAAATCAGTTAAAGATATAATAGAACAAGTGAACTGGCGATTTTTAAAATAGGAATGAATATAAATTTTGTCATACTTTCTTTTGTTTCGTTAATGGCAGTACGTCTACTGAAACGTTTCAATATTTTGTTAAAGGCTACAACAGTGAAACAAAGGCAAATTTTCAAAAACAACAAATGTAGAAAGCTTAGAAAACGTTTTTGCGAATAATTGTTATTAAAACTATTTAAAAATATTGAATTAAATGCAGCATAATTATAATCAGAAATGTTTCTTACATATCAAATAAAAGATATAATAAATCTGAAGTATCAAGGAGTGAATTTTAAAATAGAGATAAATATAATGTTTGTAATATTTTCTTTTCTTTTTTTCGATAATGGCAAAATGTCTGCTGCAACATTTCATAATTTTGTCAAAGACAGCAATAGTTTAATAAAAGAAAATTTTTAAATACAATAAGTGTAGAAAAGATGCTTTTGTGAGTAATTGCTAGCAAAAATAAGTTATTTTAAATAGCGTAATAAATGCACTTAATGAGCATTCGAATTTCTGGAAAGAATGCACAAAGGCTGCATGAAAAGATATGAAAATGAGAGTTCAAATGAAAAGATACGAAACGACACTTTGGGTATAAAAGAAGACTTCATTCAAAGTATACACCATAGGCCCGAACATAACGATTCCATTGATTAACGAGCCAAAGGATTCCTTGTTCCCAGAATTCCCGTGACCATGACGAGACCCAGTCCTTCGCAGCATGTTTGAGTGCGTCATCAGAGTTGAAGTGTTTCCCTTTCTAATGTTTTTTCTAGGAACTAAATATATGAACATCGCATTGCGGCGTGTTTGGACTATAGGGCCAATGGTTGAGCTGCTTCCACTTGAACTTGACCAGTTACTCGTGTGTAACATGGAGACGTGTGGACACATGTTATCATGGTGCATAACTACACCCTCTTGATGGACCCGCGTGGTCTTCGGAGTGCCTCACAGTACGCATCTATGTTAAAGATTTGCAATGCCCTGCCTTCACATGCAGTACCACGCCAGTTTGACAGTGATCTTTATCCCTTTCGCGCCTACTGGCACATATACGTGCCAGCAAGAAACACGCTCATTTCCCGGCCGACACACCGGCGTGACAGAGCCTTTTCTCGTTCACCCCCGGCCGTCACACATTTGTGCCAGTATCCTAGAACGTTTTAAAAAATATAATTTTCGGCCCAAGATGGCATTGTATGTCCATATGGTTTCAGATACATGTAGATCTGACCTTCTACTCGAAATGAGAAAAGCATGACTCACATACACGTGGTTTTCGATTATATAAACATAGGGGAAATAAATGCTTCCGAATGAAATGCTTTATGACTGCTCTTTAAATTCGCACGTGGTAATTGTTTATAGTAAATAGGGAGTTATATTTTCGCTAGAGCGTTGTTATTTCGGTTTGCAGTCCAGTCTTTAGTGGATAATTAGATTTTGTAGACGAATTCTTTCTGTTTTTACTGTTGCAATGTTGAAACGTCATTCAAGTAAGTATTGAAAATAAAATGTGTAAAATATATATTTAAACAAGAAATGACTTAAGTAAATAAAATATGTATAAATGTATAAAAAAAGCATATGCCGTTCAAATTATGTACACAGCATTATTAAACAATGCGTTGATACTTCGGTAAATTCATGGATTTAGGCTTAACAGCAAAAAATCCTCCGGCCCTGGACAGACACTCGCAAAAGAAACTGCCGGCCTCAGCGATAAGCGCGCGTTAGCGATTCTCCGTCGCGAAAAGGTTATAAAAGCCTCTGCTCTCTACTGTAGGCGACCACGTATGCTTCGATTTACGCAGAAGACTCCAATACCAGCCCTAGATGTCTCGCTACGTTCACTCATAGCAGCACAGGCAAGTACGTTAACGGTTAGGTTGTTACTACATTTCGTCCTTTTCATTTGAACATCCCTTGTACATTACTTAAATACCTATTAAGAACAAGTGACAATATTTGAATGGCGACAGAGACTGAATTCTTTGAAAGAATCTTTAATTTTGCAAGTTACCGAATACACTTCTAGCATATCATCATTGAAAAGTTGTCATTATATAATTATGTAGCATGCCATCATTCAACGCAAAAATTGAAGATATCAAGAATTTTATTTGGTTAAAATCCATTAATCGTTTAATTTCGTTTTGTATGTGGGCACTATGACGTCTATGCGCATAAATCATTGTTGCCACTGCGATTTGGTGCTGCTTCACTGCGTAAATTATTTCAATAATAAGGTTCTTATTAAATATGACCTTTTGCGTTTTATTAACAGTAAGTCGATGTTGATTTAAACAGTGATCTACTATGCGAATATACCGGAAGAATAGTTTTATGAAACTAGTCAGATATTCAAATGGTTGCATCAAAAAGTTTGTGAACACATATCAGAGACCAAGGTCCAATGATTCAATGCATTAAACGTTTTTCAATTTTATGAGGGGAAAAAACCCTGTAATTTTCAGAATAGAAACAGTTGCTGTTTGAGCTGTTTTTGCTTTGAAAAATTGCTTAAAACTGGTATTTGAAATATCATAAATTTTAGCTTATTACACCTATTTTATTAACAGAACGAGAATCTATTTCACTTGATGACTACTCATATATAATCATTTTTTCCAATGATATCTGCAGAAGAGTATAACCAATCACCTTGTCACCGCTAAATGAAGCAGAAAATTTGCAGAAGAGTGTAGGAGTGGTTCATGAAGAAGGCCAGACAGCTGACAGACCTTCGAGTCAGTTGGTCCCCAGCCACTGCCTCGAAGAAAAGGTTAACTTGGAGAATCGGCCAGTGATCTCGATGAATTGTGTTAAAGACAGCAAATTATGTCGATACTGCATCGTTCAGTGGTCGTAGATTGGTCGGCTGTATACGAGAATTTTCTTCAGATGATTGCTGTCTCATATTTCCTTCTATGGCACTCGTTTGATTCAAAGTTAGCCAATAGAAATTTCTAAAAAGCGCGATTACTCGCGTTTCTGGAATCTTCTATCTCACTACCTCTTTAGGCAAATATTTCAAAATTAACCCTTTTTAATATATATTTCTAACAATGCTTTGTAATTCCTTACGGTTAAGATTCTAGTCTTTCATTCATTCGTCTTTTATTAACCTATTCCTTTCGTAAATTTGTACACGTGGAAATAAAGTTGGAATAAGGAATGAGAAGCTATTTTTTAAAAATCTAAAACAATCGGTCGAACATAGAAATAGCTCACTTCTATCAGAAATAAATTTTGATA
>JAPMOQ010054027.1:192356-207710 GCA_026543055.1 Argiope trifasciata | reverse complement strand
TATACTTATATTAAATTACATGCTCTACAGTATAAAATATATGATAAAGCCTTTTGCTATATTTTACGAAAAATTCAATTTGATTGAAAAAATGAATCATATTAAAATACTTTTGAATAAATTTTGAATAATTTGAATATTTTTTAATATCAATAAGTTTAAATAAAATAAATTTTATTTCCTATATTTTGGGTATTCATTCATCCATTTTTCTAGAAACGTTTGGATGGACATTTAAGTATATATTGATGTGCACAGGTATTAAAATAACTTATATGATACCACGCAATATTGAATGAGGACGCCTTTTTAATAAATTAAAAATCAATCAGACTAATTGTTAAAAAATGTGTTAAATTCTTTTTACCCTTCATAGAACTTCTGAGAAAAAAAATAGAAAAAATCTATTCCGTTCTTTGGACTTTTACAGCTTAAAAAGCTGGTGTTTCATTATTAATGTACAGATAAGTTTTATTTATTCATTTTGTTTCATCTTTTCACAAAATACATCTTTTTAAGTATCACAAAATAGCTATCTTGATATGCTTCAAATAGAAAATTGTTAGCTTTTTAAATACATCTAAATATTTTTAATATGTAATTTATTCTATTTCAAATAGAATATTTTGAACACATTTTACATCCCATTTTCAACGACTTGAGAAATAATTTTTATTTCATTTTCAGATCTTATTGCATTCGCTTTAAGAATAAATCATAAAATATCAAGAATAATTTAAGCTAAGTGCTGACTTCTTTCATATTATTTTATTGCTCGAAAGTATTATAAATTTACTGGAACGGCATAGTTTATTTCATTCGCAGACGATAATTCTTTGTTTACATTTTACGTCATTTAAATGATGCTTGAAGCAAAATATACAAAATCGTTTGCATATTGCATAGAAAATCTTCCATAAAGCTCTATTATTCATTTTATAAAGCGGAGTATTTGATCCATTTTCCAATTCAAACAATAATTTCTTATACTTTCTATAGGGAGAAATGAAGTGAATAGTTTACTCTAATAAGCCTCATTTGAAATAATTTCTTACGGAAATTTGTTTCGGATAAATGAACTTTGGATTGTAAACATATTAAAGAAAATTAATGGTGGTTGACGGAAATGAATTCTTAGAATATTTTCATATTCCTCTAATTATATTTATATAAATTATTTGTATTTACAAGCCACAGTTTTTTTACTTTATTTCAGCTGAAAATAACTTAAAAATTTCCTTAACTTCTAAGCTCGGAATTCCTTAATTTTAAAGTGTTTTCAAATTCTACAAACTTATGATTTGCCAAAAATTTAATGTCTCATTTTAAACTCATTTTCTTATTATGTTATAATTTTCTTATTTAAAATTACAAAACAGAATACTTTTCGTTTCATTTTGTGTTATGTATTTTTAAAAATATTACATTTAAGAACTGATTTAAAATAATTCTGCTTATTTATCAAAAACATATCGAAAATCATTAATAAAACATATGGTAAAATGTAAAAAGGTTAATTTCACTATTTGCAGTTTGAAGCTTTGAACTTTTTACTTTTGTAATTTTAGAAAGTTTATTTTTTTTCTTTTATTACAATTGCCACTAATCGTACCTTGAAAATTTTATTTAAAATAAGGACTGAAACTGGTATTTACTTACGATACGTTTTTTGTTTCACAAATAATGTATTAAAGAGTTTAAAAAAAATTAATATATAATGACATCAGGCTATATATGTCGGAATTCTCGATTTAAGGTTATTACACCACAAGAAAATTACAGCATGACATATAATATTTAAACCAGAAATTAATATGTAATATTTAAATTCTGGCAACGCAAAATCAAAGTGTATTTCGAAGATGGTCGTATAATAAAGCTCAAAATAGCAATTATTCTATCGTTAGATTATGAGATTCGAATAGTTCATTACTCCTTGTCTCAGTTGTGATAGTCTATACATTAAATGCTGAAAATATCTAAAGAATTGTAAAAAATATATTAATAAAGCTTTTATGCGTTTTAATGGATATAAAAATATTCTAAGCACATATGTTTGCACTTTTTTACAATTTATTTTAATAATTATCTCAGAAGTATCTAAACTTAACATCGCTTCCCGAATTTCTTGTAAAATCCTGTAGAACAGTATAGACAAGTTCCATTTAATTGATTATAATTTTTTGTAGTAGCTTTAAGAATATTATGTTAAATATTCTGAAGAAGATAAAAATGATTAAAAGTAAACAAAGAACATATAATTTTACGTCATTTCTTTAGAAAATCTACATGTGTTCCTTAATTCAGGATGCCGTAAAGTGCCAAGATTAGCAAATCAAAGCTTAAATTACCATTATTTGTGAAAACAATCAGATTATAAAACAAGGAATCTTTTGACATTAGGTTGCACCATTTATTGTATTACTAATGACTTGAGAGAATTTACACGGATAAATTTCAATGTATCCAAATGCAAGGAAAACTGAGATATTTGTAACAATTTTTGAAAAAACATTTTTAGCAAACATTTGCATAAACACTCCACATTTTTTAATGAATATGCAATTTTTTGGATCAAAACTGGCTTTTATTATGTTTTAGATGTAAATTAATAAAGCACATAAAATACAATAAAACATTTTAAAGATTTTTGCATCAGAAATATATGCCAAAACTTACCAACTGTGAGAACTTACCTTAGATTCGGGGCAAATTGCAGCAGACGTCGGGTAGATTGTAACAATGTTCAAAATTATTTTCCCGCTACCTTGTTTTTTTATTAAATAAAGTACTTAAAGCATACATTAAAATTTATAAAGCTTTTGATAATTATTATTATTTGTCATAAAGACACGGTAAAAAAAACGAAATGGTAATAATTATAATAAGGCAACAAAAATTATCTAGCTAATCAGCATGAAAGTCAATCTGTATCGGAACTGCTGTTCACCAACTGACAAACTCTTCGTATCTCAAACTTTTTGTACCCTTTTGCGAATTAAATACTGAACTAATTTTTCTTCATCATATTTATAGGTGACAGAAACGGTTTATAATATAGTAGCCTCAAGGTCAGAAATTTTCTAATTTGAGCTCCTAATTCAGCAAAAACCGACAATGTAAGGAGGCTTAGTGGGCATTAAATATTCCGGAGATGAATGTCACTCACCCCTCTAAAGAGAAGTGATGGGATGTCTATCCAAGCACCTTCCTGTTATCTGATCGCTATAAACTAAGTCAACCAACTAAAAATAATAAAATATCATATAAAGCAAAAATTTAACAAGTTATTGATCATATGACATGTAACCTTTTGCTCTTTGAGTAAAAATATATATAAATTTCATTTGAGAATGTGAATGTCGTCTCTCCAAAAGTAAACAAAGAACATATAACTTTACTTCATTTCTTTAGAAATTTTGCATGTTGTTACTTAAATCAGGATGCCGCAAAGTGCCAAGATTAGCAAATCAAAGTTTTATTTACCATTATTTGTAAACACAATCAGATTATTAAAAAAATCTTTTTACATTAGGTTGCACCATTTATTAAATTAGCTAACGACTTAAAAGAATTTAAACATCTAATTTTCAATGCGTAGATATCCAAATGAATAAATATTAAATGGGAATGGAAGACTAGAGATATTTGTAACAATTTTTGGAAAAACATTTTTTTAGAAAACATTTTACATTTTTTAAATGTATATGTAGTTTCTTGATTACAACTGAATTTAATAATATCTTAAATATTCATTAATTAAATACATATAATACAATAACACATTTTAAAGATTTTGGCATCAGAAATACGTGTCAAAACTTACCAGCTGTTACAACTAAATACCAGCTAAAACTTACCAGTGGTTATCTAAATCTAAAATGCGACTATTTTTAATTATTATTAGATTAGGAACATCGGACATTTTGTAGAAGATTTTTTTAATTAATATGCGACTGACGTAAAAGATTCGCAATTAGGTGGGTTTTACAATATTCCTAATTCGGCAAAAATAGTGGAAGAAATGAATGTTTGCCATAAAGCTTTTCCCACTCTTAGTACCATTATAGTTATATTCATCTCACAAAATAAATAAATTTCTTTTAATTATCTAATTCAATAAATGGTAGTTAAAACTGTCATAGGTTTGAAAATTTTGTGATGACATCTGTGATGTATAAATGTGCGGCTGAAACAATTTAACAATCGTTACAAAATAAATGTAATTATTCGATATTACTTATAGCAACAAACTATTCGTTCATTTTAAAACCTTCTTTTAAATTCATTTCATTTGTGAATTCCGATTCTGCAGAATATGTTATTAACTTTAATTCATTTTTCCAATAACGAATAATGAAACAAAATTCGCCTTACTGAAACACACGTGGTTTAATCTATTCTAACAATGGAACTTATGATTTATATTTTATTTAAACTAACATGGAATCTTTTTAAATGTCATGTTACATTCAAATTAAAGTCTTAAAAATTCATTTGAAGTTCATTCATTAAACGACGTCTTCAATACCATCAAAAAAAAAGAAGCAGAAAATATATCCGAGAACGATTTATTTTATAAAGATCTTCCATGAAATTATACCACTTATCCACGATAATATCTGACCAAAATGATTTCCTTTTACAAACAAATTGCTGAGTCTTCCATTTAGATTTACCTAACATAGAAATAAGAAAAAAAATATAAAGCGACACTTCATATTTAAAAGAGAGAAAAGGGAATAAAGAAGAAAAAAATCATAATCTTCGATTTTTCAAAGCTCTTCTCCAGACATTTAGCAATCAGTAATTTTTCTTCTTTATTTAAAACGTTTGCTTTAGAACGGAGAGTTTTCCTCTTTTATGTGCTTTGGAGTCAATCATTCAAGTACGATTTGATTTTATTCGTAGAAAAAAAAAGACTTAAGAATAAAAAGGGGAAAAGAAGAAGAAAAAAAATAGCGTTTTATTTTCAAAAAGCACGTTTCTGATGGACCTATCCCTATTCAAAAACGTTTTCAGGAGAACTAAATCGAGCATTGTAACTTAATCTTCGAGAGCATTTTCTGTCAGCTCAGAAAATATTCGACAAAAATTTACGTTTCATTTCAACAAAAATCTGAAAAGAAGATATCAGTTAGATGCTATTAACCAGTAAGCAATAGATGGTATTTTATCTTTCTTTTTTTTTTTTACTCAGAATAAAAATTGTTTCCACTCCAGTAAAAATAAAACAGTATTACATACAAAAGTAAGAAAGGAAAAAAGGGCAAATTCATTTCGGAAAGCGTTGGTAAAGCCATGCTACATTAAACGCAGGGATAAGATTTATTTCATTATTTGTTTATTTAGAATGGGTATATCCATTTCTATGCATCACATTTGGAGTGTGTTTTGTTACTGTTATATCATGTTATTAAATTTCTGGGCTTCTGATTTTCACTTGATTTCTAAATAATACTTATGCAAATGGCACATATATAAATGAATAGAAATTTTTGATTGAATATTATGCTAATAGAATGTTTCAATTATTTACTTTTCTATTCTTTTAAATTATCTATTATGAATTTTTGTTCAGTTATTTGCACTTTGATAAATTGTGGAACAATAATTTATATGAAATATTAGATGTGATTTTTAATGCATATTGCTGTTACTAAGTTCAAAAAAGATAATTATTTTGGAATTAATCTAATAGTAGTATACACTTGAGAATATCTAATTAAAATAATACCAAGAGAATTTTTCATTGCTATATTTTATTAATTTCAGATATTAATAATACAGAGCAATATGATTATCTCGTTCTCGACTATCCGGCTTCTGTATTGTTCGGCCTACTTTCTTTGTTATAATTAATTTAATAAGTTAAGGCGTTAGACTGGCAACATTGCCAATTCAATGGAAGCAGGAATCTGCTATGATTCTTCTACGTGTCATGTTCGTAATACAGTTATGAAAGGAAACAAATAGAATTCTGCTCTTATTTTATTGTTTCGTCAATGTGTAGCGGACATCTGTTGTTGGTTATGTTCCTGATTTTAAGTGCACAGCACGAACAAGATTCGTAAATTGTTGTGGAGGCAAACTTAACATTTTTTAACTATACCACAGTTAAATGTATAAAATTCATATTAAAATGTGAACATTTATATCCTTCAATTTATTTTACAGCATATAAACTATCAGTACAGAGCCTTCTTTTTTTGTCAGCTAGTATAGATGTAGGCGGTGGTGTTGGAGGAAATGTACCAATGTGTAGGTTGAATTCCGCCAAGGATCCAGCCTGCGATGTTTGGGTTCAAAGTCCAGTAACTTATCCATTCGACAAAAGCGAACGCTGATGTCTAGTGTTTGGTACTGGCTTATTAAGATGTCACTACAGAACACCCCAGCCAGTGAGTCTGTAGAAATGAATTGGTTTTTATACTGCCAAGCGTTATGGCGAGTTAAGAGAGTGTTTAGGTACCACCAAGTGTTATGGCCAGTTAAAAGAATGTTTAGGTAGTGCAAAACATTATGGCGAGCGAAGAGTGCTGCTGCTGCTTCAAGTGAGTCTGACGACTTTGTATTGGTTGCGTTTTGCTGTGAATAGGTGGAGCCACGACAGCTGTTTGAAAGTCCATAGTCCGAGGTCACCAATGTGACTGTGGTATTAGCGGTATTATGCCAATATGTAGGTTGAATTCCGCCAAGGATCGAGACTGCGATGTTTGGATTCAAAGTCCAGTAACTTATCCATTCGACAAAAGCGAACCCTGATGTCTAGTGGTTTATTAAGATGTCACCACAATTTTCCCCTACCAGTGAGTCTGTAGAGACGTGTGTGTGTTTCGATACCGCCAAGCGTTATGGCGAGCGAAGAGAGTATTTCTCACTCATATCAGAAGTTTGCTTGTTTAAAACAAGTCCGGGTCACCAATGTAGGAAGTGATGTTGGCAGATGCTATACAGAGCCTTCTATTTCTATTAGCCAGTACAGTGCCTTCTATTTCTATTTTAACATGACACGTTGCCGTCAACTACATCTATGTTTCATCAGGTGGTGTTTAATCTACGTGAATTGAGATGAATGGAGTACTTAGTACTTAATATAAAGTGAGGAAATGCAATTTGTTACAGTGAATTTTGGCATAAAAACTTTTTTTTCTGGTATTGGTGGGCAAAGAAATGAGTTCAAAGTACTCCAGTGTTATCGGGCCGTCATTCTTCCACATTAGGAAATGTACTGCATTAACCATTTCCTTATTGAGTTTGCTTTATAAAGTCAAACGTTTTCAATGCTCCACTAAAACTATTTAAAATTTCATTGGTGACAGTTTTTATTATATTCTTTGACTTTGATAGACATCGTCAATAAATTCTAAAACCTCATCTTATCGATCTTGAGATCTAAAATCAGGTTCAATTAAGGTATCCAATACGTTAAATACACTGGCTATCAATGAATTTTTATTTTATTGTTATTTCTTATAGCTCAGAAATCCCTCTTTCCAAAATAGTTTATCTTTTCTAGAAAAAGGGAAGTTTGACCTCCATCTAAGGAAATTTTTATTTTACAGCAAAAATTTATCTTCAATTTTCTCAAAACTTGAATTTTCATAAAACTTCTCCGCTTTTAACTTAATATCTCAAAGATTAATAGAGGCATTTACATAAACATTTCAGAGTGTGTTTTAAATAATATGAGCAATGAAATGAACCAAAAGTTTTATTTTTGGTCAAATACTTTTCCAATTATAAGTGTTTTTTGAAAAATTAAGTAGTCAATTTATAGAAAAAATGCCTATATACATATATTTTTACCCATAACTTCTTAGCATCTCAAGATTTTTCTTTTATTTTGGTTCATATGATTCATTATCGTATTCTATAACTTGAGTACAAAGAGAAATTGGGTTGCTGCATAACAATTTGCGTAGAATGTTAACCGTTTTGGTTAAATTTCACTAAAATTTACTACAAATTTCTCAAAATACATTTTCTAATACTTTTTTTGTGTACAGCATTTTATATTATAATCGACAATACATCTAAAAACCATCGTATGAAATAGTTTCTGAAAAATCTGTTTTTTCAAAAAATTTCCTTCAAACGTAGTCAGATACTTTAAAGCTCAAAAAAATTTTTAGTTTCATCTTTTATGAAAGTGTGATTATTCTCCGGCTCTGAAGAGATGGTGGCGGGTATGAGTCAGACGAATGTATTTATTGAAAGAGAGAACTGGTACCAATTGGAGAGAAAACCAGGGAGAAATAACAGATTGTAATTAATTGTAATTGCTGTGTTGAATCCATCTATCTTATCAAAAGAGACTCGTTTGATATTTCGCGATATTTAACATCTAAACTGATTTTTTCTTTCTTGCCAGAAAATACCATGTTCTTTTTTATGATATCCTCGATGTTTTAAAGCCTTACCAGCGGGTGACCGAGCTCCGCTCGGAGAAAACAGGTATCGAAGCTAACTCGAAGATTTAAATTTTCAATTGTGATTTATCAAAACAATACATGCCATAAGAAAATTTGTGAAACCATTGGTGAAAAGATAACCGGTTAAAGTGCACCATTGTAAACTATTCTAAACAAAGTTAGAGTTTGGAAAGGGAACTATTCTATCCAAAGGTAAAGTAAAGGTAAAGATTGAAGTGTGTTGAAGTTCAATATTTTTAACAAATTTATTTAGAAAAACCAAACATATATACATACATAAGAAACATATTATAAACCTGTAACAGCATAAACATAAAACTTTATTATTTCGCCATATTGGCTATAGATGGCAGCACGTTACCGCTTGAAAATTTAAGTAGCCATTATGGCGAACTAATAAAGTTTGAAAATATCCTATCTGTAACTCCGAACTGCTCGACCGTAGCGCTTCAAAACCGGCGCCAATCGATTTCTTGTGGCCAAAAACCCCAGACCCCCAAATTTACCGGAGTTTATTAATTCTGGAGCGATTTTCGACTTGGCAACCATTCCTCGTATTATAGTATTATTAAGATTTTGGTTGTAAGGATTGTATCTCGTATCTAACGCAGCTCTTCAGTCACTTTGGTGGAACTGAAAGATGTTATTCAGTGGGTTATCGATCACATAGAAGGCAGCATGAAACATTCAGCAGCAATAGACGGAGCTGTGCATCTCACTTTCAAAATATTTTGGGGTAGTGCCATTTGAACATTTTTTTTTTGCTTTAAAATAAAATGCTTTGCATTAAGCTATTCTGCTCTGCATCAACCAGCTCAGTTTGACATATGAAGGCCATCTATTAGTAATTTTATATCTATAAAAAAAGAGGAGGGGAAAATTTAAAACCCAAGTCAATTCAAAATTTCTATGAATATTTTCACGAATACTAATTTACTTCGAGTATTACTTATATATTATTTTTTTTAAAGTTTGAACGAGTTTATGGCCCACCTTATATATATTTGAGTTCCTCATATATATTATTATATATAGGAGTTTATATGCATTGTATATATGTGGGATAGATTTAGTCCAAAGGGTTGGCAACACGCAAGAGAGTGACGTGATTATGCTCGCTTCCTCCGGCAGAGTAGGTAGAGAGTAGGTACGCATTACTGGTAGAGAGTAGAAAACTTCGCCATATGATACGATACGACAAAAAACGAACGATTTTACGATGATTTGATGTTGTGATGCTTTAGTTTGAGTAAAAAGTTGCTAGCCTTACTTTTTCATTATTTTAAATGTTGTGCTCGTTCTAAATATTGTACCATGTCCCTTTAATTGTCAATTAAACAATATTTAACAACAAATTCTCATCATTACTGGTTTGGAGATGAAAATTCAAACCCACATATATTTCATGATGTTTTATACCGATTATATTTAAAAGAAACGGCTTGGTCTATGTTCTAGAATTCCATTTGTTTAGTTCTACTTTCTTTATCAGGTTCAATGCAATGATTATACATTAAAAATCTAACTGCAAAGGAACTTCATTTGTGTATGTCATCAAAATTAAATTGATTTAATTATGAATTGTTAAATAAATTACTTATATATTATAACTATTATAAAGCCGACGTCCTGATATAGGGGTAGCACGTCGTCCCCGTGATCTGGGTATCCCAGATTCGAGTCCTTGTTCGGGCATTATTGTTCTTCTTTTGTGTTGTATCTGTGAGATGTGTGAATATGTCTCCCAGTTAAAAGAGGTTGTGCAAGTGAATGTGACGCATGAAGTAGTTAAGTCACACTCTTGGGCCTAGTTGGAGCAACTGAAAACACGAGACGCTCACTTTGTATTGTGTCATAAGTCACAATACAAACACAACAAGTATAATAGTAATATCGAACTTTCACAAATCCATAAAATTCCAAGACTTAACAATTCATTCATTTTTAAGTAAGTAAAACGTGAACTCAAAACTCAATATTTGTAAATTTAAAACAATTAAATAGCTATTTAAACTATAAATTAAATGCCCCGTCATCAAATGGATCGTTAAATCTTTCCTTTTAATCGAAATTTGAATTACAATTTCACATTAGTATGCCTCATAAAAACATAAGATATTTTTAAAATAATTTTTAATGTCGTTAAAGTATGAGCGATTTCATCCAATATAAATCACCACGTAGGTATTAAAATTTAAATCAGATTATCTTGGTTTATTTTGGCTGAAATTTGAAAATCAATTCCTAAATATCAATCAATTTAGTGGATAAATATTTAATAGCTTTAATAGCAAATTAAAAACAATATTTTAATTAAAAATTTAAAACAATTAAATAGCTATTTAAAATATAAATTAAATACCCTGTTATGAAATGGATCATTAAGTCTGTCATTTTAATCCAAATATGAATTACAATTTCACATCAGTATATTTCATAAGATATTTTTATAATTATTATTATATCATTAAAGTCTGGATGATCACATCCAATATAAATCACCTCGTAGGTATTAAAATTTAAATCAGATTACGTTGGTTTATTTTGGTTGAAATTTAAAAATCAATTTCTAAATATTAATCAGTTTAGTAAATAAATATTCGATAGCTTTAATAGCAAATTTAAAACAATTAAAAAGCTATTTAAAATATAAATTAAATACCCTGTCATCAAATGGATCGTTAAGTCTTTCATTTTAATCCAAATATAAATTACAATTTCACATCAGTATATTTCATAGAAACATAAGGTATTTTTATAATAATTTTTTAATGCCGTTAAAGTCTGGATGATCACATCCAATATAAATAACCTCGTATGTATTAAAATTTAAATCAGATTACCTTGGTTTATTTTTTTGGAAATTTGAAAATCATTTCCTAAATATCAATCAATTTAGTGAATAGATATTTAATAGCTTTAAAAGCAAATTTAAAACAATTATATAATAGAATATTTAAAACAATTAAATAGCTATTTGAAATATAAATTAAATACCTTGTCATCAAACAGATCGTTAGGTCTTTCATTTTAACCCAAATATGAATTACAATTTCCCATCAGTATATTTCATAAGATATTTTTATAATAACTTTTTATGCCGTTAAAGTCTGGACGATCCCATCCTATATAAATCACCTCGTAGGTATTAAAATTTAAATCAGATTACCTTGGTTTATTTTGGTTGAAATTTGAAAATCAGTTTCTAAATATTAATCAATTCAGTAAATAAATATTTAATAGCTTTTCCATTAATTAAAATTACTCCAACAAGAAAACTGAGATTTAACGCGTAATTCCTTTTAAATATCATGTTTTTAAAATATTCGGCAAAAGGATACAAAATCCAAGCATTGCATTCAGCTGTAAATCATCGATAAAGAGATTTTACCGAGAAAGTATTTCAGAACAATAAATTGGCTTACGATATTTACAGTATAAATATTGGTTGACATTAATTAAAATCCTTTCATGGAAAAAGTATTAATTACGAGCATATAGCAATGAAAAATTATTATGTAAACACACGCAAATATGTAACGAATTCAATTAATAGAACGAGGATTAAAAACGACGTTTACTGTTTACCAAAATTGTTGTTTTAAGACATTCGGTTACAGTTTACCATAAACTACGGATTAAAATTAATGGAACCTAATCAAAATCCTTTCTAATTCACATAACTTTTATGGACTAAAAAATTAAAGAGACAAAAAACATTCCGACATAAGCAATTCGAAAATTTGATCAAAATGAGGATTAAAAATTAACGAATCAAAACGTGATGGTAGTGTAAACTTCAAGTGGAAGCAATATTTATCAAATTGTTATTATTTCTTAGAAACATAAATATGGCTTAAAGCCATCTAAATAAGCAACGATTTGATTACAGAGCATTGTTTTAAATTTATGATTAAGAAAATAATTTTTTAAATGGTACGAAATAAAGCTCAAAACCAACGGATAAAAATCTACATTAAAGCGAAGTAATTTTAATTAATTTTTTTCGTTACATTAAATACAGAAACTCCGTTTCATTCTTTAGCTCAGGTAAAAGGTATTCGGGTTTTTTTTCTTCTTAATTTTCCGAACAATAAATCCTTCATATTTCTAATATAAACAGGCCAAAAGAGAATTATATTTTCCACAGATTTAAAATGGGATTTAAGAGCAGATAATTAAAGAGATGAACGAATTTGTCCTTCTTGTGTTATCGAAAATTTTTCTCATAATCAAAATAACAGCGTGAAAGTAGAAAATATTTAAATTAAAACGCCTCAAAGGCTCTGAGGAAAAAAAATTATCTGTATAAAATTCTCCGCAAAGCAATTTATGTAGTGTTCTTTTCATCACTATTTGATTCAAACCAGTAATTAAAGAGAAGCAAAGTGAAAATTGAATCTGCTTGCAGTTCTAATTTGCGGAACTGAAAATGAGGGCGCTGCTGTTCGTTCGGTGGATGGAAAAAAGAAAGCAATTAAATGTTGCCAGACTTTAGTAATAGATAATGATGTTTGCGGATAAAATGAAGAAAACTTCAATTTAAGAAAAGTGTTGTAAAATATTCTAAGAAGGTATTTGAAGAGAAATTAGAATTTTGTTTCGTACTTTTCTTCTATCGGAATTACTTTCGCTGAACGGTCATGCGTCGAATTTAAATGGAATTACAAAGATTTATTAGGTGGACTACAAAATTTCTGTTGCACTAGGTTGATTAGATTTGGATTCCCAGCAGAATTTTAAATTAAATCTTGCGGATGATTACATAATATGAGAAAATACAGACTGTTTCGTTTTATGAGCCATATATGCATTTTTTTCGTTTTGCATTTTAATTTTTTAGGTTTTTTTTAGTTTTCTGTTTTTTAATATATGAAAGAAACTTATTTTGTTCGATTATTTCTTTGTAATTGTCTTCATGGAGCTTCTCTTAATTGCATTTCTTTTCTCGTGTTTTCAGCATATCGTTTGCATTTCTTGTTATTTCATTTGTATTTTCTTTTATATCTATAATTCTGAGTGAGCGTTTAAATTTAGAAATAATTTTCTTTCATCATTAAATGCGAATGCGATTCAGCCATTCCTTTGTTTAAAATTTTTTTTCTAGCTGTATTAATAAAAAGGGTACAATCAATTAATACTCCCTGTTAAGGCATATTGATATATAAACGTATATTTCTTGCTTAGGAACCATCCATACATTCTGGTAAAGGATGTCAAATCCTTGTATAATGATTCTCAATAAAGATATACAAATTTCCAGCATTTTAGTAATATGTTTTTTACTTTCTCTATACATACTATCTACAGTAAACGCCCAAAAAAATTCGAATCTCCACATTTTGGACCTCTCCGAGTTCAAAGAGACATTTTTAGGAAATGTCCGTTTATCTATGACAAAGAAAGCTTACAAACGCTTTTAGTTAGATGGAAGAAATTTGGTATATACTTTTTGCACCAAATTTGTAGATTTCTAGCAAATTTTCAGTAAAATCTGCTCAGAGGAAGCCTTTCTGTCTGGTTGTTCAATATAAGTTAAAACGACAACTGCAAAACCAAGAGAACTAGATTGATAAGATTCCTCACACAGACTTAATGATAAACATTTCAAAAAATTTGCCCCAGAAATTCGTTAAACGTTCATTTACAAATCTTGTGCGAAATTATACGCTATTCTTATTATGTATAGATATTTATTTTATTCTTCATAGGTGTTAAATATATTTTCAGATGAGTGTGTTTCAAAATAAAATCAGATTTAAAATATTTATTAATTACAAAAGGCAATATAGAAACCCATACGTCATAAGATTGAGCAAAGCTCTAACCCTGTAATAGCGTTTTTTAAATTCAATAAACATTCACCTCGTCGTAAACAGATGTAAATGTATTTATAACGAGAAATTAATCTATTTATGACGTGGACACATGAAATTCGTAGAAAATGACGTATGCAAAAGGAAAAACTCCATTCATCCTTCCAGTCAGATGAAAATATTGGATGCATCCCAAATGCTTTCGAATGTATCCTTGCCCATGAAAAATGCACTAGACAGCATATATACCTTACATATTCCTGCTATTCTTCATGATCTACGAGATCAAATTGTTATCGTATTAAGATCAATAACCAACGATCAGTTGGTTGTTGATGCTGCATGTAAAAATTATGTTGCATGTAAACAAAATCTTCATTACGCTGCTTGTCAAAAAATGCAGCATAAATTTAGCACATAACAAAAAGCACTGATGTTGAATGCACGAAACAATATTTGAATTTTCTTCTAACCAGCTGCATATGTCTTTAGTTTTCTTTACAATTAAATTGTGTGTGTGTGTGTGTGTGTGTGTGTGTGTGTGTGTGTGTGTGTGTGTGACTCTACAGAGCAGTTCGTTTGATCTAATTGCCACATATTGTCCAACTACCAAACTTTGAAAACATAAAAAATATGCATCGAGATTTTTTTTTCAATTTTAATTTTAATGTTCGTTATAATAATTTCCAAAAATATTACTAAACAAAGATAGATTTTACGCCTTTCCGAAATACGAAAAATTCTTTTTTTATTATAATTATTAAATAACATTGCAAATTTTTCCTGATTTTTGGAATTTTTTTTTAAAAATAACTTGTGCTTAATTTCTAATAATATATTTGATTTTTACTTTGAAATTAAAATCCTTTTCATCGTTTCATCAAAAATTAAATCGTATTAATTTCTTCCATTTCTGAAAGCTAAATAAAGAATTCTGTTTAATATTTGTAATGTTTATAAGGTGAAGAAGTGGTCTCCCAAAAACTTTCCTGCACACTCTCTAATAAAAAATATTATCCTAGAGAACGCTTTACATGACAATTGCGAACAATAGTTAACCAATCAGTCGCTGTAAAATGTAATCGTTGTAATGTAAATGTAAT
>JAPMOQ010054027.1:169391-180873 GCA_026543055.1 Argiope trifasciata | reverse complement strand
TAAAAGCTCCTTCCATTCAGACTGATACGCAGCAGTCGCAGTAGCAATTTGCCTCTGAAAAATAAGAAATCGCTCCTAGAAGGATCAATGTTCATAAAGAAATCGCAAAGCTCATTTGCCATTCTTAAACCTTCACTAAGATTTTTCAAATTAAATGTCACGTTTCCAGTGCTTGTTGGAGCCTCTTATTCAATGGGCTGTGAATTTAACATTTCCTCCAAGTCGGTTTCAGTCAAATTATCATCTTGCGATTAAAGCAATTCCTGATTCTATGTGTTCGAACCCATCTCGTCCTATTCCATTGGCGATTTTGGCTATGTTTGCAGTTTGCATTTAACAACATACTTTAGGCAAAGATATAATAAGATCTATTTTACTTTTCCAATATCCTTTGTAAATGCCGTCAAATGGACTAATAAAAATAGTCCATTTCACGGCATTTGCAAAGGATATTGGGTTGAATGCCCATTGGAATTCTTTTATTATTATGTATGTACCTATTAGATCCGAGAATAAAGACATTTTTAACCACTAATATAGGAATTGGGTTGCATTTTTTAAATCCCCGAATAGTGAAAATGCGAATGAAGGAAGCGCGAATAAAGAGCTTTTACTGTATTGCGATTCAGTTAATTTATCTTTTCATATCTTGTTTATATCGATTATCTGTAGGGAGACGATTGAGAGATTAGAATTTAAATTTTGTTATGGCAAGAATATTTAGATAGTGGAGTGAATGCATTCTGTTTTGTATATCAGCTTATTATAAATGGTAAGCTTTCCGAACTATTATGAATTTACTGATTAGGATACGAAAAACTAAACGCCATGACCCTAAAATGCTTTTTCTCAAAAAAAAAACCATTTAATGATGTTAAAGAGCTGAATCACATTTTTAATGAAACGAATGTTTCATATTTTCAATTTATATTTCATTGCGGTTTAAAAGGTTCCGAGGAAGTATATTTTTCTTGCTAAGACTTTAAACAAAGCAAAGGTTTTAAATAATTATATTTCTCAATTCAAAGAAAAATATTTTATATATTTAATTTCGTTAAAAAAATATTTAAATCTGATTTTCTTGTATCCAGAATAGAAAGTACAATACTTATTCTGCTCACTAAATATTCAAAGGTATTATTTTATCCATACAAAGGTATTATTTTATACTAGATTTTGCTGTCTAGATTAATTGGATCAATAACGAATTTCAGTTCAAAATAGGTCAAAATAATTAATTTTTAATAAAAGTCAAATAAATTCACTTTTTTGACATACATACTAAATGATAAGAAACGCTAGTTTAATGCCCAAAACCGAAATGTAAGGTTGTTTACAACTTTTAGAGAACGTATTTCAGAATGAAAAAAATTGCTTACATGAATGAAATGGCCTGGAAAATTTCTGTTTTTTTTTTTTTTTTTTTTTCAGAAAATAATTCAAACTTGAAAAAAATTATCCTGCTTAAGAAAAGAGAGGATTCATTTAATTAACTTCTTATATATAAATAACTAACTGGTATCCGGAACTTTGCTGCAGCTGAAGAAATAATTTTAGAAATATCGTTTGAAATGTAAAATAACTGTCTTGTTTAATTAGGAATGGTAGAAAAAATAATGTTCATCTTCGTATCGGAAATGAATACATTCATTAAAATTGAGTGATATAGAGAAGCGTAAATAATATTAATTCTATTTATTAAACTTCATTATTTAAGATTTTCTGGTTGGCAATATTTTTTTCCATCTTCAGCAGAAACAAAGAAGTGCAAGCAATAAGTATTCAAAGCTTCATCGCAATCGGATGAGTGGTACGGCACTACATAACAGACATACAGAAAAACATTCATTTTTATTTATATAGATAAATTATACAAAATTGGAACTTTCTTGTACTGTATAAATTATAAGTAAGTTTGAATAATCTTCTACTTCATAAAGTATAGAAAGTTTGAGCATTAATCATTATTACTATTTATTGCACAAAAATGAGCTAATTAACATGTACTATTGAAAAATAGAGCTATTTATTAGGCTAAAAATATAATACTAATTTTTTCTCTACAATAGTACAATTATTTTCTGTACAAATTTTAAGAATACTAACTTATACTATCCATTATTTTATTTACATTAACACTTTCATCGTGACTGATGAGATAACTCGTCATCTATTCTAGGTTTTTCTATATTAGTGCAGTACATTGTGTGTGTGTGTGTGCGTGTGTGTGAGTGTGTGTGTGTGTGCGTGTGTGTGAGTGAGTGTGTGTGTGTGTGTGTTAGAAAAGTATAATTTGTTGGCAAGACACGTCCGCTCACAGAAACAGATTAGCAAGAAGTGGGGAAAGCGCGAGAAAAAAATTATCCCTAGAACTGTATAGCATGAGATATTGATAGGTAATATATTTTTTACAATGCAAATATACTATTAAAAAATTATATTGATTTTTTACACATGTTAATTACTTACGCAGGGACATTTTTAAAAGAATATGCTTGCTGCACATTTTTCTTTCTAACTTTCACTTGACGCGCAATGTGTGAATTACCGATCTAAGCATTTTTCTAATTAAGTATTAAAAAGTAAATAAAGTATTAAAAGTGGAATAGGGTCAGGATGTAAGAAAATATTTTAGTATAAAGCTATAATGAGCTAAATTACGATAAAACTTTGAGAATTAATGGAATATTAAGAAGAGTTTAAAATATCATTACACACAAATATATTTTATATATATATATATATATATATATAAAATCTTTGCTCACAGGGTGGGGCAAAGGCGTGCTATTGCCGCGATGAAAATGTTAAAAGGAACTATTCTCTTTATAAAAGTTAAACTCGATTTAATATATACAAGATAAATAAATTCCCTTAAACAAAATTAACAACAATAATATCAAAATATCCGTCTTTAACAATTGCTTTGCTTTCATTGCTTCTAATTTTTAAATTTAGTTTTTTATATTAAAACCAAAAATCGTTTTCTCTTTCCTATCTAGCATCTTATGAATTGGGAATCGATTGGATATCAGAAAATCCAAGGAAAAATGAAACCAAAAGGAAACATTTAAATTTATAATTGAATTGAATGATCCCTTTTTAATACAATTTTAACTCATTACCTTAAGAGAATATGGTGTGTTATCGATAAGATTGATATATAATAGCCCATCAATCTTATCAGCACCAAATATATCAATCTATTTTACCAGGCACCACATTATCTCCAATGGCTCCAGACACAGAACCTTCAAGTTATAAATAAATATCGATTTACTATACTTTACGGATGAATGGTTATCTTTACATTCATCTGTCACTTTAATTTCCCAGATATCCAATACGATTTAAACCAAATCGAATCTAATTTTAAGTGTCTTTCTATTATTACTTTATCAAAATAGGTATCGATTATGTACCAAAAAAAGAAAGAAAACGAACGTCAATCTTAACTCAGAAACGCCCTTTTAAAAGAGAATAGAAAGAAAAAATGGACACATTTTCTATGATCTGACTAAATGGATGATAGGCAATCCCACATCAATCATATGCGAAATGTGACTCCTCTCTGATAAGAGACAATCAATGAAACATCAATAAATCATCACGCTCTACAGCTGAGGAATCTTTTGCCGTGAATAGTCACAGTCTCTCTTTTTATTCCCGGTGATGGAACTGCTTAGAATAGCCTCGGTGACTGAGATAACGTTCCATCGTTAGTAAAGGGAAACGACACCCAATGGACCGCACGAAAGGCTTAAAAACAAATTGTTGGACTTTATCGTTAAGCATCGGTGTTGAAAAGTTGAAGAATTTTCCTCTGGCTAATTTGTTTTCGCAGATGTTTAAATCCGGACTCTTTAAAACTCTTCTTTCCAAATCGGTTCGCTGCTGTTGTTGTTCTTTTTTAATTATTTCTATATAATTGAGACTGATTACAGACGCTAATTAAGATTAATCTGGCACAACCTAGTCATTTTTTTATCCTATCGCTTTTAAAATTTATGGTTAGAGGCATTTTAAAAGGATAAAAAGCCGAATAAAACGGAGCTCGTACTTGATGGAGTTGTTACTATAAGATAAATTCCTTATTGGGCAAAATTAAGGGTTTTTGTTTCATTTCATACTTATGCGTGATAATTAAATCTGAAATTTAATGGCATTTTCTTAAATTTCTTAAGTAAAAAAGTAAATAAATTTATAGTAGTAAGTTTAAAGTAGGTTAACAAAAGTTTATTTCTCATTATACTGTAACTAGTTTCATCTTGCTGAGCTCGTGCAAAATGCAGACTTGTCCATTAGCTGTATATGTCAACAGTTTCAATCGTACTAAAACTCTTTTACAGTACTTTTAATTTTTTTATTGATTTTCATCCACAAACATGGGTAGGCATAGACGGCATTTAGGACATTAAAGAGGCATGTCGCTGGAGATGAAATTTGGATTTTATATGAAAATGTGGATAGAAAACGCCTTTGGTCTAATGGTAATAGGTCTTCAGCTGTCGCAAAGTCGGGTCAACACAGCAGTAAAATTTCTTTTGCCGATTCGATGGTAATGGAAAGGCGTAATTTTCTACGAGCTTTTTCTTCTAGATGAAACAATCAATTCTATGAAATACTGTCATCAACTGGATCATTTGAAAGCCAGAATAAATGAGTCAACGATGCGTTGTTTTCGTCATGACAACGCGAGACCAAATATTGCATCAGTCATATGAGAGAGTCTCTTACAGTTAGAGTGCATATTCTTTATCCTGCATATTCTTCAGATCTCACCCCATTTGATTAATTCTTCTTTCCATCCTTAATAAGTTAATTTAGTTACATTAGCGTACGTTTTTGAATACAAAGAAGAATCTGACTATTTTGTTCACGATTTGGCACTTTAAAAGTTTGTCACTTAATCCCAAGTTTTGAGATTAAGTTAGTTTAGTTATATTACGTATTGTTATAAAAATGAAGAAATGGGTGACTAATTTGTTCACGATTTGGTGCTTTAAAAACTTGTCACTTAGCTTCCCATTTTGTGACTAAGTTAATTTGGTTATATTAGCGTACGGTTTTGAACATCAAGAAAAAATGACTATTTTCATAAAACAAAACACTAAAAAAATATGAGTCTAATATTTTTCAGTGTGTTCTGATGATAAAATGTGATGCGTGTGTGTGTGAGAGAGAGAGAGACAGTGGTGATATTTCTCTTAATATTATGCTCTTTGAATTGAAACATTTTGAGATAAACTAATTCAAGAAAAACAAGTTCCAAAATTACTTCATTTTTAGAACGCAAATTAAAATGGTGATCAATGTATGACACAGAAATCATAACGTATAAATACTAAAAAATATTTATTGCTAATTAAATTATTGTAAAAGTTTTGTATTGTTTTATAGCATCATTATAAGTCATTTGGGGATTCAGATGATAAATTTCTCTGTAAATTTTAATCCCTCAAAAGTTCAAAGTAATTTTTAAAATAATTACAATGACGAAAAATAATTTTTTGATTTAAAAGTAAGAGATTAAACTTATATACATTGATTCTTACAATCATCTAAATTATTTCAAATAATTCACTTTCATAAAAAAGTATTTGAAGTATATTTATTGTTTCTTTTTCTAATGGACTGGAAAGATAAATTTCAATAATGAAAATAATTACTCAGAAATGAAAAAAACTAAGTTATAAAAATTTGTTTGAAACTAAGTTTTGAAATAAATCAAGTTTCAAAATTTAGCTTTAAAAAAACTAAGGTATGAAAAAAAATTATAAGTAAGCTATACAAGTTGCACAAAAAAGCTAAGTTATAATAAAATTATACCAAAGCTTATTTTCAAAAAGGATAATTAATAACATAATAATAATTCTGAACATTCCAATATATTCTGCAAATTTCATGCCTGTTTTGATTAGTTTTATTTCACATAGTCATTTAAAATATTCAAATTTTTTGACATAAAAATAATAATTCGTTATAATTAATTCCCTATTTAAATCTCTCTTAGTTCCCTTTACGTCTTATTTTTCTTGCAGTCTTTTATTTCATGACTAGGAATTCAAAAATTACACTGAAAAAATTATTTATTTGCATTTAATAAATTTGTTAAAATTGTCAATTTATTACAGTGCCGAATAAGTTTTAATTGTATATTATAAACCTTCTTTTTAAAGTTGATGTCATTTGATAATCCGAAACAATAAAAAACACTGATAGTGCATTCTTGCTAGAAAAATTTCTGATGAAGTAACGACTATTTGTTTTATTGTGAAGATGAACCAACATTCAGGAAATGTTGCAGTAAAAAGATCATTACTAGTACTGGTAAGTTGTAATTCTAATCAATATACTCTTCTAACATATCTAATTAATTTGAGAACAATCAATTAAATTAATTAAATAAATAAGCAATAGAGATAGAGATAGGTCGCCAAGAAATATATTTATTAATTTTAAAAATATTTCATGAATATGTTTTATATAGATTAAATTAATGAATTATTTTTACTTTACGAGCCAAATAATTATACCTAACATTGTCTGTTAGAGAATACCACCAAGAGTTTTCACAGATAAACAGGATGTGGGACTTCAGTCGTATATAGACAGTACTTCAAAAATGTTTTATTGCTTATCTATTGGGGATTACACCGAAGAGCCATTACATTATGACCACCCTGCTAATAACATGTAGGACCCACTTTAGCCCTCAAAACTGCTGGCACCCGCCGTGGCATTGATTCCACAAGGTGCTGATAGGTAGTCTGAGGTATCTGGTACCAAGCGCACACCAACTGGTCCTGCAATTCCCTCATATTGCGAGGGAGTAGCTTGGCAGCACGAATTTGGTTTTCCAAGTAGGACCACAAATTCTCTATTGGATTAATGTCAGGTGAGTTTGGGCGCCAAGACATGACTTGAAAGTCACTGGAATGTTCCTCGAACCAATCCGTGACGATTCAACCCTTATGACATGGTGCATTATCCTGTTGGTACACGCCATCCCCCGCAGGATACACTGTTGCCATGAATGGGTGAACCTGGTCTGCAACCATGTTCACGTAACTTCCAGATGTCAAGAATTGTTCTATGGGGATTATGGGTCCTAATGTGCTCCATGAAAACATTGCCCACACCATAATACCCCCACACCGGCTTGTCTCCGTCCAACTGCGCATTCGGGAGCAAGGGGTTCATTTGGAAATCGGCGTATTCTCACACGCCCGTCGAAGTGATGGACCAGAAAGCGTGATTCGTCGGACTATGCAACCTTCTTCCATTCCTCTGGTGTCCAATTCCGATGTTTCTTGGCCCATAGCAGACGCATCTGGCGATTACGTTCCGTTAGTGCAGGAACATGCTTCGGCCTCCGGCAGCGTTGGCCCATACGCAACAATGTACGCTGCACAGTGTGTTGAGAAACATTGCCTGGGTCACCACTGTTGTAGCTGGTGGGGATTTCGGCTGTTGTAGCCCTTCGGTCACGGCGAACAATGCGTAGCAATCTCTGCTCTCCTCTGGAATCGATGCGCCGTGGACGACACACTTTTGGCCGGCGACTTGCCGTTTCACCATCCCTGCACCACCTTTAATATGTGCTCACAACAACTGCACGTGAACAGCCCACTAAACGCGCCGTTTCTGATATTGATGTTCCAAGTCACCGAGCCATAACGATTTGATAAATCCGCTGCTTTTCCCATTATGTCGCTAATCGCACTATGTTTAGAAAGACACTGCATACCCGTTTTATATACTCCAATATCAACCACGCACGCGCAGTGGTTCTGCTCCTGGGCAAGCCCATTCTCATAGATGGAGGGTGGTCATAATGCAATGGCTCCTCGGTGTATATTCATTGATATATCATTATACTATAGAAAGTAAAAAAAAAGTTTCAGCGGTATGACTTGAATGTAAACATTCGTCAATTAACCGCCAGACATCCTTTCCAATTGGTATTAATTCCTTTGCAGCCAAAAGCAATATGGAACAAAGATTTGATAGTGCAAGGTGACTCTTCTCAATCTAGAAGTTCAGGTACAATCAGTAGATCAAGAAAAAAAAACTCCAATTCCTAAACTCTAATAGATAAATATTTCTAATAAATAAAATTAAACTTTCTAATAGGTGAAGCTCAGGTATTTTTACTTATTTTGTAAGTAAGATTACTTACTTACTTAAGAATTCTAACTCATTCTGCAAGACCCCCAGAGAGATATCTCGTAATTGAGGATGAGATGCTTCCAGTATGGTGGTTGGAACTCTCCAACCTGGTGGATACAATAATAGGCAGGGATCTTTTTTAACTCCCGGTAGTATTGTATTAGGGGTAGTATTGTACCTATTATTGTACAATAATACGCCCGGTTGGTATTAATAGGCGGGGGTCTGACCCTCCAATAGATGACGGGATGCACACTCTACAAGGTAGATTGTACCGTGGCCACTAGGACTCAACCACAGTTCCTGCCAGTATTGCTATTACGGTGATCTGGTCATTTAGTTTTGCGTGATTTATCCGTGTGCCCACCGGGGAGTCGGAGGTCAATTATATGACTTACTTATTCTGCAAGTGGTCTGCTTGAATAGATAAACAAATCTTAATAGACACAATATAGACTTGTCTTTGAATCTACCGGAGATAGGAAAGATTACATTATTACAACATATTTACATCGTTGGAAAAACTGAGTCGACAATGGTTCAGAAGACAAGAAGAATTATTGCCAGCAAAAGAACAAACAGGCATTAACCGTAACAAGCTCAAAGATATGAACTTTTTAATAACGGTTTGAAATGGAATCTCAGAGAGGATCTAACGACCTAAATGCCATCTCCTTCGTCTGAATATGATTCAAATATATATAAAATCATAACATATACAGTGTTCTCATAACAGTCCTAGTATTTTCTCGAAATGAAAACTAAATTGAAAAAAAAACAACCATAAATATAGTAATTTCTTAAATAGAAAAGTTTCTAAAACAATTCCAAATAAAACTAACAGCAAACTATAATAAACCATTAATAGAAAATGTAAAAAAAAAATTCTTTGTTGGGCGTCTTTTTTGCTTTCATTGTGTTACTTCACCCTTGTGTTAAATATACGCATTCCAGAAGAGTATATATTTACATAATTTTCAGTCAGTCTAAAATAGTCTGGCGAGAAAATTGTTTTCAAGAATATAATATAACGAACTTTGTTTGAGTGATAAACTCATTAAAGAAGACGGATGATGGTTCAGAGTCAGTTTCTTTTTTTCACTAGTGTTTGCTAGCTTTATTTTCAGTGATAAATTCTATGATTAATGCAGTTACTTAGATATGCCTTTACGAAACTTTAACTAGTCGCTTTGTTCCATTTTAATATTTTTTCTCTGCAGGAAAGCAATAATCAATAATAACCGCTGTGCTGTTTTATAATGCTCTTCTTATCTTAACTCGAAATTTTGTTTTAAACATCTAATAGTCATCCCTGTTTTATGGTATTCTAAAATAAAGTAATGGGATTTATATTTAACTTTTTATTAAATTCTAGCGGTTACCCGGCGCGTTGCTGCCGCCAAAAAAAAATAATAATAAGTGCAATCAGTTAATAATTTGGCAATGTTTTATCGCAACAGGATGATCGGTACGACACTATATAAAATACAAAAAAAAAATATTCATTTTTATGTATTAGATTTCTATATTCTCTTAGAATTGTAAAACTTGGTGTTTAAGAATATCAATGAAAGAAACTATTTATTGTATCCCGTGATTCATTTAACGTTCGTTCAGAATTCACAAATTAATTTTAATTAATTAATTCCCAAATTAAGTTCAATTTTGGAATTATTCTGGTTTTATTTTCAAAAATCTTACTATATAAAAATTTCTTTTTGCTCATTTTAAATTTTAAAATTATTCAATAATATTAAGTAATTAAAAATTTCTTTGAATCCTGATATTTCACCTTTATAGATTCCGAAACTATTGTTGCATTAAAAGGAATTTTGCACAGCTTCGGAATTTGTTAAATTGTCTTTTTATCGACATCAATGTAAAATTCCTCCAGAGGTTGGGCTGTTTTTTTTGTAAATATTTTTACACCTATTTTTCAATTAATGATGACATTGAATCCCTGAAATTCAAATCGTTTTCATTATTCCATCAAATATTTAACTCCCTGTTTCTCTATTTTTTAAAGGCAAAGGAGGATTCTATTTAACCAGTCAAGTTATCGAAATATATTTACTATAAATCAAAATCAAGAGACGTGTATACACATCGGTCACATTGTAAAGGATTGCGTGGTAAATTTTGCAAAAAATATTTACAGGAAAGCAAATAAGAATTAATTTTTACTAGATAAATAAATTAAAAAATCCCTATTTACTATTGAAAAAGTATTGTTCTTGAAATTTAAGAACTGCCAAAAAAAGTGTCAAAGAGATAAATGTAAATTTAAAATTGGGATAAATTGGAGTATTGTAAATTTTAATGACTAAAAAATATTTGTGAACAGTTGAATTAATTGAATTGGCAATCAGTACAAAAGAGTTCAATGCATTTTTATTCTCTTTAATCATCTCGATCGCATTCGAATCATATGGAACCATTTAATTCAGTTTTGTTCAGGTTTTTAATAAGTTAAGTTTTTGCATTTATCAACTTCCTTTTATATAGAGAATAGTTTCTTTGTATCTTAGGTATAATATAGATTCCAGTATGTTTATATTCTTTTTAGCCATCTTAATTTTCATTCCGTTTAATTCGGTTCTATTCCTGTTTCTATTCCTGTTTTTTAATGCTAAACTAAATGCTACCGCATATAACAACCTTTTATTTATAGCAAACAATTCCTTGGAATGTTCATTATAATAGACGTTTAAGGGTGATTCCACGTGTTTTAGTCATCTTGTTTTGTTTCCATTTTATTCCTTCCTGTTTGTAATATGTTAAGTATTCATTTACCTGTATGTAACATATCTCTAGTATACAGCGAACAATTCTTTAAGACCTTTACTAGAATGAAGGTTCAGCTGTGATTCCACTTGCTTCAATAATTTTAAACTATCCCATATTTCTGTTTTTAATACATTTAATTTTCCTTTACCAGCATATAGCAACTCCTTCGTATACAGCGAACAGTTCGTTAAGACCTTTAATATAATGAAGGTTCAGCTGTGATTCCATTTGCTTCAAAAATTTTAATTCATCATTTATTCCTGTTTTTAATTTTTCTTTCTCCGCATATAGCAAAGCTTTTGTGTATAGTGAACAATTCTTTAAGTCTTTTACTATAACGTGTTCAGCCGTGATTCCACTTGCTCCTATAATTTTAATATATCCTGTATTCCTGTTTTTAATACATTTAATTTTCCTTTTCCCACATAGAGCAACTCCTTTGTATGCAGCGAACAGTTCTCTAAGGTCTTTACTAGAATGAAGGTTCAGATGCTGATTCCATTTGCTTCAATAATTTTAATAA
>JAPMOQ010054027.1:159325-169381 GCA_026543055.1 Argiope trifasciata | reverse complement strand
CCTTTGTATAAAGCGAACAATTCTTTAAGACTTTTACTATCATGAAGGATCAGCTGTGATTCCACTTGCTTCAATAATTTTAATTTATCCCTCATTCCTGTTTTTAATACATATATTTTCCCTTACCCACATATAGCAACTCCTTTGACCTTTAATATAATGTAGGTTCAGCTGGGATCCACTTGCTCCAATAATTTTAATTTATCCCTTATTCCGGTTTCTCGATAGTGAACAGTTCTTTATAATGAAGGTTCAGCTGTGATTCCACTTGCTCCAATAATTTTAATATATCCTGTATTCCAGTTTTTAATACACTCAATTTTTCTTTACCCGCATATAGCAACTCCTTTGTATATAGCGAACAATTCCTCTGGGTTTTCACTATAATAGAGGTTTCAAGTGTGTTCCCATTCTTTTCAAGCATCTTAATTTTCCTTCCGTTTAATTCGGTTTCACCAACACTTTTCTTCACCCCGCGCTTCTTGTTTTAAAAGGCAGAAAAGAAAGAAGTAAAGAAAAAGAAGCAAAAAACAAAAAGGAGGTAACCCTGACAGAAAAAGAAGGAATTTTCTTTTCTTCCCTCCTCCCAGTAATGGCTTCATTAGGGAAGTGAGTAATTAATTAGCGTTACACTCTTTACAGCGGCATGCTTCTGGGACCGTATTATTTATCTTTTAGCTGCTCCACATTATCTTTTCTTCAGTAGGACTTGTTGGGGAAGGTCTTGACAGGCGAGCCTTGCACTGGGCCGTTTTTAATTTGGAGCGTTTTCAACGCCGTGTTCTTCCGTTTATTTATTTATGCATTTTTTTTTTATTCGTGCCTTCTTTTCCCAATTTCCTTTTCAAAATAGGGAGGTTTTTATTAGGTTAGGTTGCCCCGTTGACAAGCTGAGATTGGTTCGTTGTCACCCTCTCAATTAATTGGACGCCTTTGCCAAGTAATTAAATTAGAAAATGCGAAAATTGTGAGTGTAACATTTGATAAGGCACGACGTTAAGCTGTAATTTCATTTGTCTGTTAGTAATCTTTGATTTTGGTCCAGTAATCAGGGTTTCGTTTTTTTATTAGTATGGTTTTTTTTCTGTCTGAGACTTTGGATCCAGGAGCAGTTTTAAATATTTTCACATAAATCTGCTATGAAATTTATTTCAACGTGATAAGTAAATGTAGAAGTTTATAATCAATCTTGAAAGATCTTTCAGCTTCACAGGGATTATTAATTATTTCTCATAGCGTCCAATAAGGCATTTATTTTTACAGATAACCGGCAATCAAGTCACATTCTTTCCCTTTTGATTATTAACAAGAGAAACACAAAATAATTATTGTTAATTATTGTTATAATTATTGTTATTTTATATAACATCCAACAGATTTTAATGTATTCTCCAAATGGCAGTCTTATAATTTTATTAGATCAAAATAATCTATCATAATAATCTATTTTTCATGTATATTATTACAATTTTTTTAATTGTTTGCTCTTTTACTTTCTGGCATGTGTAGAGAAAATATAATAATCGGCAAAAAATTTGAGTTCAAGATTTCAACGTACCTCCACATTTCAGATCTCTCTGAGTTTGAAACGTACCTTTTCAAAAATGTCAATCTGCCTGTCTCTGTTAAAGGTAACTTAAAATGGTTTTGAGCTAGACAAATGAAATTATGTATACGGTCTTTACACTAAATTTATAGATATATGTAAAATTTTGACCAAATCCATTAAGTGGAAATCCGGATATTCGAGCATAACCCTATAATTACAAAATAACAATTATATAGCAAGAAGAGAGACAGCTAAAATTCAGTATATAAACATCTATGGTGTAAACATTAATCAAATTTTGACGCATTTTCAAGTTGAAGTGTGTAACCTTAGTGACGTCTCAACAATGCAAGGATTTAATTAGTTTAGTTTTAGTTTAGTTATATTAACGTCCCGTTTTAAAGTAACACGAGGGCTGTATTAGGACGGACCTCGTCATTTTGAACCACAGTCAGATGACGAGGACGACACCTGAACTGGCACCCCCCTCTCTCCACACCACACCAGCGGGAGAACGTTTGGCCTGACAGATTTAACGTGCAACAGACCCCCCTCACACGACGGATCTTCGGTAGAATTGAGTCTCGAACCTGAAACCCTTCGGTTTCGAAGCCGAGACTCTACCACCAGGCCACCGCGGCTAAGGATTTAATTAATTAATTAATTAATTCTATTGTATTTAAATTAATTACTATAAAACAACATAATAATATCACTTCATAGAGAACTTTCTTAGATATTGGATTTCACTATTGTAAAAAATAAGTTCACATGGTTACCTAACGATCATTAGGTAATTCCATACTGGTAATACACTTATATGTATGTTTGTATCATATCTCCATTTAAGTAACTGCTTCGATTTCAACAAAATTTTATATAATCTTCTTAAGAACAAGACAAAGAATTCTGAAATTTTTTGAAGTTCAAAAATTATTCAAATAATTAAAAATGAACAAAAGTGAACAAAAAAAAGAACAATTTTCGGTAATAACACTGGAGTAAATTATATTCCAAGAAATATTTTATTGTGATCTTAAAACTCAAAAATTTACATTTCCAATAATGTTAAATTCCTTTCTGTGTAATTTTTTCCATTATTAAAATAAATGATTTTTTTTAATTTAATGTGCATGAGTGTGAAATACGGTAATTTCAAGACTTTGATCTAATTTATCCCTATTTCTTAAATTTTTTGTTTCATGTCTTTTGGAAAAAATTTTAATAAATACTTGATGGGGCCTAAAAGAATTGAAAGAAATTAGAAAGTAATATATATTTCAAGTAAAACAAATTGTCAAGCTTAATCAATCAAATAATATAGTAAAATAAAAAGATTTCATGTATTATAATTATTCATGTACAATTCGGGTTTTATATTTTATAGTTTTTTTTTATTCAATGCGCACGAATGTGGAATACGGTAATGTCAAGATTTGGATCTACTTTATCCCTGTTTCTTAAAATTCTTGTTTCATGTCTTTTGGAAATTTTTTTAACAAAATATTTCACGGTGCCTAAAAGAATTGAAAGAAAAAAAGAAACTAATATATATTTCAAGCTTAATCAATCAAATAATATAGCACAATAAAAAGATTGTGAGTATTATAACTATTCATGTACAAATAGGATTTTATATTTTATTGTTATTGTTTTTTAATTTAACGTGCAAGAGTCTTAAATAAGATAATGGCAAGACTTTGATTTACTTTATCGTTATTTCTTAAAATTTTTGTTTCATGTCCTTAGGAATTTTTTTTTCAATAAATATTTAATAGTGCCTAAAAGAGTTGAAATAAAAAAAAGAAATTAATATATATTTCAAGCAAAACAAATTTTCAAGTTTAATCAATCAAATAATATAGTACAATAAAAAGGATTGTGAGTATTATAATTATTCAGGAACAATTAGGTTTTATATTTCATTTTTTTTTTTTAATTTTAACTTTCATGAATCTGAAATACGGTAATGGCAAGACTTTGATCTACTTAGCCCTATTTCTTAAAATTTTGGTTTCATGTCTTTTGCGATTTTTTTCAATAAATATTAAATGATTCCTAAAAGAATTGAAATAAAAAGGAAACAAATATATATTTCAAGCTTAATCAATCAAATAATATCGTACAATAAAAGAAGGATTGTGGCTATTATAATTATTCATGCATAGTTAGGGTTTTATATTAAAAATAGTGTACTTGCAAATATTATATTCCGAGGAACACTAATATATCAGTGGGTATTTGAAAAATGTGATAACTGGACTGGTAGTCCTGCTTTCATGTTTAAAAAAAAGTGTGCAAAGAATCTCAAACGCAGCTCATAGTATCTCAAAAAGGCTTGTAAAGAAGTCTGTAATGCAAAGTCAATGCAGGCTAATCTAAATACATATGGGACAGCCTAGCGTTTTTCTTTTAGCTCTTTTTATCTTTACCATATTCGTATTTCTTTAAAATAAAAAATGGAAAAAGCTCTTTAAAATACAAAATTCGAAAAACTCTTTGATATAGATTCATAAATATTAAACCGAGAAGCAAACATAATGTAAAATGAAGAGAAAATATGATCTTCTGATCTCAGGCACATGATCTAAAGCCTTTAGCGAAGAAGCCTCGACATTGTAGACTTCTAAAATACATACTGAAACCCTACGACAATATTTATAACAAATATTAAATATACTAACCCTTTTTCTAATCCATTCTTTAGTTTTTAGAGCTGACCTTTTTCTTGGCATTGAACTTTTCTTTACTTTTGACAGTCAGCCTTTGTCAATCAAAGTTGAACTGACAGGTGAACGAGCTATAAATGGCTTTCAACACAATTTAAAAAAAAAAACAATTGTAAATCTCAAATATAATTCTGCTGAGAAAAGAGATATAATGTAGAGTTAAAATAAATAATAGTATTAGTTATATAGTTATAAATTTAAGATGAAAGCGTGCTAAATGGCTTTGAAAAGTTTGAAAACGGAGCTTGAATTTTCTGAAAAGTTTCTGGATATTTCCTTTATAAATATGGTCATAAAAATAATTTGAGATATTTAGCTAATAGTTTGGTGAAAGGTATTAATATCTCGTATTTCATCAATCCACTGATGTGACCGCTGTGTTGGGGAAGTTTCGATAAATGGAAGGTAGCTTGGATATCGTCTTCGTCATCTAATAGCGGTTCAAAAGTACAAAACCGTTCCCAAAATAGCCCTAGTATTGCTTTATAACGGGACTAATGTTTCTAAACTGTATTAAGCTCACTCCTATGAGCAAGAAAACGTAGGTTCGTAAATAGTAGGAATTCAATACGTAATTATTTAATATGCATATGTCACTAGAATATATTTCGTACTAAAATATATCCATTACTGTTAGATTCCCGGATAAATTAATCCGAAATTAGCAAAGCTGTGCAGTGGAATTTATTGTCGAGGAAGAATGAGAAAAGCAGTTTTTATAAAAGTTCATATTTATTTAAGTAAAAGTCAACAGGCTCATTCTTAGAGCAAAAAGAAAAGAAATAATACGTTAAATCTCAAAATAAAGATCAAAATAAATTAATATTACCACATACTGTGAATAAACTTTAACAGATTCGAACTCGACCATTCAATCTAAAAACGCAGCGATTCATCTTAAAAATTCCTAAAAGGCAAGCCAACCGCATGGTCTTATATCATCCGAGCCTCATTCTAACATCAAAACCCCACAGATTTTAATTCCACACGTATTTATACTAGTTAAGTATGCGTAATTTGCATAATAAGTGCCGCCAACAACAAATCACTAAACTTTGAAAAGTCGGATTCGAATCTTTCAGTTTTGTTTACATGAGATCATGGATTGGAAGTGGAAAAACCCAAAGACTGACTCAAAAGTTCGGATCATTGTCTAACAATTACAAAAAATGAATGTAACAAGGATTAGCATTTCAACAGATAGTATTATTTATAAAACCGTAAGAATTTTGTTTCTAATTTTATTTTCAGGAACTTTTCCAATTTACATTTAAGTACGTTTCAGCGCTATTTCACATCTTTAAATATTTTTTCTCAAATTTTAATTTTTGGAAAATTTTGTGATGAAAAACTTAGAAATTAAATTCTAATGCATATATTTTTGCTCCAATTTGGTTTAATAATTTCTTAATATTTTCTTTTTTCAATCAGAGAACAGTAACCTATTCATTTAGAAATCCTTGATAATTTTTTTAATGTTTCATAATGTGCAAAATTGAAAATTTTATGTTATTTATGGATAGAACCCCATGGATTAAGACACTGTTTATTTTTTTATTTAAAGAACTAGATAATATATTTATTAAACTATCTGGAAAGTTTTAAACAAATCATTTTGCAAACTTCTAAACTAGAAGATTTTTTACCTCAAAAAGACCATTTTTTCCAATTTTTTTAAAAACATTTGTTAATTAATTGATATATTTTGATTTCATAGATTTTTAAAATCTTTTTTATACAAAAATTTAAAAATTTAACTGTTTTAGATTGTTTTAAAAAAGGTCATCCGCAATGTTACCGTATACCATGCTGCCAAACATTGATAATGCTATAAAATTCAAAACAATATAATTGACCCATAGTCTAATAATATGTACAATTAAAAAGTTCTGAATATAATTCTTACGCAGATTGACGTAACTGAACAGCCTATAATAAATTTTCTTTGTAAGAAAGTTCATTAATTTTATGAAATTCTTTTCGCGCATGAGGTCTAATCTGTCATAAATTCTATTGCATGTTATAAACTAATTTAATATTCCATTGAATTAATTAATGTCGCAGTCTTTATCTTAAAAAAATACTGACTTATAGATGGAATGAATGCAGTAAATCGAATTAAATTAGAGCTAAGCTCAATGCAACAATTTTTTTAATACTTTAGAACAAAGTTATAGATTCGATAAAGGAACCTCATCACATAGCCAATACGTATGAAAGTATATTTTCTTATGTTTTTATCTGTTGAACGTTTTTCGTAACTGTAGGCCTTCAGGTTGGTACAGAGAATGTATCTGCGGCCTTAAATGTCCTTATCGTAAGACTACGGTTCACATTTATGAATAGCATTATTCTGCATCAAAGGCTTCACATTAATGTAACAAAGTCAATCTAAATTCAAAGGCTTCACATTAATGTAACAAAGTCAATCTAAATTAAAGTTACTTTCAAATCAATAAGAATTCAAGACGCTGTTTCGATAATATTTTAAATAGTATTTAGACAGATTCAAAAACCTGGAGAATGATTTTCAATTAGATTTCAGAAAATGCATGTAAATGAAATGTTTTCAAATGCAAGTTTCAAAATGTATGTAAATGCATTTTGGAACATTCTACATGCAAACAATTTTACATGCATTTTGAAACAGTAAGTAATACAACAAATAGCGACCAACCAGATTTTTGGTTTTTAACAATAATTCTTTGGATAATTCTTCGGGGGAAAAGATAATTCTTTAACTAGATAATTCTTTGCGGAAAATATGAAATATTAGGAACGTTGCCTTTACTTAATCGATTGCCTATCTTAAGTTTAATTTAGCATAATTTAATTACTGCTAAAAATTAATAAGTATATTGTCAGAAGATGCATTAAAAAAGAATTTAAAAAAATAGTGATAAAGTATCTCAAAGTGTAAATTTATGTAAATTTCTAATTAATTAAATACTTCATTAATTTTCTCACTTCCAAAAAAATTAATATTTTTTCTGATGTTAAAAATACCATGTTTTTTTCATACATTAAAATATTATAGAAGATCAGTAAAATCATTTTGATCATTTTGATAATCAGCAATAAAAATTATTTATAAATAAAAGTCATTGTGGTTACATATATTTGTGTATGTTTCAAATAGTACTTCAATAATTCATAAATTTTTTTATCCTTACTGATTTGCTAATTTTATTTACATTTATGATATTAATTGTTTAATGCATTAGTAACAATTGGAATAAAGATTGTTCAGTATTAAAATTGATACCATTGGAATGATAAAGTTTTATTCTTGCTTAAAGATTTATGCCAAACAAATTTCTCGGAATGTATTGTAAGAATGGTGAAATTTTGGTTAATTTTCCACAAAAATAATATTTTTTGATTTTTGAACTTTCAAAAGTTGACAGTACTTTTTTTCTTGTCTTAAATAATAAGCAAAGTAAAATTTAATGGAATTCAATCCATGTGTTTAGGTATATATTTCCAAATACATTAGCTGTGTGTGTGTGCGTGCGTGTGTGTGTGTGTGTGTGTTCGTTCTAGAAATTTTACTAAAAATAATATAAAAACCTTAAACTTTCACCAGAAAAAAAAACTGAAGGCAAAAAAAAATTTAACTATTATGCTCCCCAATTTCGTAACCCTCCAAATTTAGAAAGTACTTATTGTTGAAATAAAAAGAAATATAAGATATTCTTAACAAAGCGTTTAAAAAAACCCTTCAAAATGTTGTTTGGAAAAAACGCGGATTATCGCTTAAATTTTCTTACTAAAGAGAACTCTCATAGAATATCGTTTTAAAAGCATCTTTTGAAAACTTAAAGATACTGTTTTGCCTCCTATTATATTTAGAAGAAACAGTTCAGTCAAGAAGGTGTGTATCTTTTGAACTCTTAGGATTATGGCTTATTTTTTTAGCATTGTTGCGGAAAATTTCTTATGGCTAAAGTAACTTTGGCAGATATGATCTCTACTTTGATGTTGTTTAAGAGAATTGTGCAAAAACAAAGCAGCTATGTTTTTAAAGTATTTGGAAATTAATAAATTTACTTTTTTTCTTTCAAAAGAGAGGAAAAAAGAAGAGTATGCTGCTAAATATTTCTTTTAAAAACAATTTTATTAAGAAAACACCAAGAATTTGTTAAAATGGAAGACTTTATCTTTCGTGGAGGCGCATGAAAGTCAGTTGTGTTTGATATTTATGGTTTAATACGTGTTATGTATGTATGAATTCAACAATGTTTTCACCATCGCTATATTAAAGTTTTGTAAATAAAACTGTATTGTTCTTAAGAAAGCCAAGGTCAAATATAAAAGATTTGGAAAATAAAATGCAGCTTAGTTGCTTAATTCTTTATTAATTAGCTTATTAAGCAAGAGCTCTACAGTGTAGTGTACTAGATTTAACCCAAAAAATGTATATGTATTATCTCTTGTTTACATTACTAATTATTATTTTAAATTTCAGTAATAATTTATATACACAAATTTATGAAATGTAGAATCTTTTGAATATAGGGAGAAAAGGCATTGAAAACCATTTTTTTTTAATTTATAAGAAAGCCTAGTATATAATTATGTTTAAAATTTAAAGTTAAAATTATAAAATTATTTTTTGTTGAGAATTGCCTTATTTTTTCATGAAAAGTTTATTTTTATTATTTTTATAGTGCCCTAACGCAAAACGAATACACATGCAATAACGAATTTTTAACTTAAATGCTTAAACACCGAATATAATAATGTTATTAAGTTTTTTTTATCCAGCATTTTAAATATAATCAATTTATTTAAGTGTGTGCTATAATAAATATTAATAATATTTTTTAAACTTAGGAATGTTTCAATTTTTAAGTTAATAAAATAACAGTACATTGTACTTATTGTCGAATGGGAATTGAAATATCTAATTTATTATGCTTAAACTTTCTTTTATTGTTTCATTTTACCAAATATTTGTGCAATGACATAACACTAATTAATGTGTTTAAATTCAGTTTTATTCTGTCAGTGTTTCAAAGTGACTTTAAAGAATTCAGATATTAATTAATTTATTATTGGAAGACGATAAATTGAAAAAATATGATAAATGTTAACTAGAATTCTTTCTTTTGCATAAAAAAAAATAAGATATTTCTAGATTATTTTAAAGGAACAAAACCGTTTTGAAATTCCCAGTGATTCTAAGAAGATTGTCTCAAATTTATTTGTTGAACTTTTTTTCTACTTTGTAATTGCTATAGAAATTCGTACTAATAAGGCTATTTTCTTATTATAAGTTCTTACTTTTGAATATTCCTCAAAGTGTTCTATTTGACTTAGGTCACACTAAAAAAAAACTTACAATCGTTTTCATTTAATTATTGTAGGTGTGTCTATGTATTTTTATTTATATTAGAAACCAAACGAGGCTAATAGTATGGTGAGAAAATTTGTCCAAAAGGAATCCCATATTACCACAAAAAATCCTGTTGATACTTCTGCGTTCAGTGGAGGCAGAGTGTTAGGAAAGAAGAGGAAGGAATCCCATGTTATGGAAAAAACTATCGTTAGTTTATTCCATTCTAAATCACACCTTACCAAATTTGCTAGGAAAGAAGAAGAAGGAATCCCATTCTGGAAAAAAAATATCTTTGATTTATTCCATTGTAAAATTATACCTTAACAAATTTGTTAAGAAAGAAAAAGAAGGAATCCCATATTCTGGAGAAAACTACCTTTGATTTGTTAAATTCTAAAACTACACCTTAACAAATTTGTTAAGAAAGAAAAAGAAGG
>JAPMOQ010054027.1:145207-159315 GCA_026543055.1 Argiope trifasciata | reverse complement strand
TATTCTGGAGAAAACTATCTTTGATTTATTCCATTCTAAAATTACACCTTAACAAATTTGTTAAGAAAGAAAAAGAAGAATTTCCATATTCTGGAGAAAACTATCTTTGATTTATTAAATTCTAAACCAGACCTTACCAAATTTGTTTAAGTTAATAAATTATGCCACGAATTGAAAGTACGGGAAATATAAGCCGCATAATCACTGCTACGATATGTATAAACAGGGGTTACGAATAGTACTATATATTCGCTTGTATACGATCCCCACAACTCCGCTAAGCATTGGTTTCCATCGATTTGTGATTAGTGCCTTGGTAATTAATTTAAAGAAACGGTGATTTTTTTTTTCCTCCAAACCCGCTCACCACTTACTTTCTCTTTTCACTTTTTAGGTCACACGTCCCCATTGCCTCTGTTGATGTATGCAAATTCGACACGCCCCCCACCACCCCCGTCAAAGCCTCGTCTTCTCTCTTCTTCTAACAGTAATTGAAAAACGGTGATTCATGAAAATCACGCCTGACTGATTCCTGTAATGAATCTATGCGCATTGATTTTTTAATCTCTTCTTCGAACCCTTTGCCCCCCCCCCTGATTTTTTTTTCTAGGTGCTGCACCCCTTTTCTATCTATCGGCATGATTCTTTTTTTACTACCAGTTCCTATTTTTCAAAACCCCCTTATTCGTTTTTCCTCGCCAGTTGGTACGATTTCGATTTTAAGAAAAAAAAAAAAAATTTTTTTAGTTTCCTCTTCGTTTAAATGCTGGGGGTTATAATATATTTTTTGGTGCAGTATCAAACCCAATGTGGTGTTAAAATTAACGTTCTGAGTAAAGAAAACAATGCGGGAGTACGGTTGAAAACTCTCTTTCTTTTTTTTTCAACCTCTCATCATCTTTATTTCATTTTTTTTTTTATTTTAGCATCATCGAGCTTTTTGTGTTTATTTTACTTACTGCTCTTTTTCTATTTAAACGAGTTTTGAGTTGTTAACGAAAGCTGTTTTTGTGCGTGCATTTAAGCTACTTTTTTTCCCTTTTACCCCTTCTTATACATTACGTTCGATACTTGATGTTTAAATTTTTTTTTCTACCCATTTAGGGACAATTAGGAATTTTTTCCCCCAAAGGATCCCTGCGTAATGGAAATGGAATCTGGAAATCCATATATCATGCTTAATTTTCGAACGAATGGCCAGAAGATAAAACAGGTTGCGTCTAATCTCCTTTGTTAATTGCGAGCAGGGTTTTTTTTTGGAAGGAAAATGAATTCCCCAGTGCATCTAGAAGTAAGTAACATTTGTAGAACGCTGGAATATTAATCGGGGCTACTAAATGTGTAGTAAAATTATGGATAATAGGAAGCACCATTAAGAATGGAGCATTCGTTATTGCAACTTTTGCAATTAAGTCATACACAGAGGCATGTATTTTATAAAATAGTCTTATTACTCACGCAATACTTCTCATGTCCAGGAATATTAGAGATATGAAAAATGACGAAGACCTAAATTAGGCCTACAATGGTCATTTCTGTTAATATATTTCTAGATTTACCTATTTATTGCTCAGTTTCAGTTTGTTTCCCTTTATAAAATTTGTTTTTTGTCTAGCAAAAAGAAAAAAAAAAGCTGTCCAATGGAGCTTTTTTTACTACCGATGGAGGTACCGATGAACCATACATCAAACTTAAGGATCAAAATGGACATAAAAAACTAGAGAGTTTGTGTCATTTTCCTAAGACAAATTAGGACGAGAGAGCAAACAATCTGGCATATCTAGAACAAATTACTGGCCGGGATAGCCTGGTTGGTAAGGTTTTGGATTTGTGACCTTTGGATTGTGAGTTCGCGCATGTGGGGGTAGGTACAAGTATAAATTTCTTATGGCGGCAAAGTCCTCCATATAGAGAGTAATACCACTGGGGTCACTGAATCAGAAATGATCGTTCTCTGATTCAGATCTAAATTACAATCTGTTTAGGAGTGAATGAAAATGTATGAATGTAAATATTTAAATTGACTTCGAAAGATCATTGAATGATAGTAATGACATTTATGTCCCGATACACAAACGTCACAGAATCGTATTTTATGCCTCGGATGCCATTGATTCTTACTACGCCGTTGAAAAGGGATATTCAGTATAAAGTTAAATCAGTATAACAGTTCTGTAAAATCAGTATAAAGTTATGTGACTTGTTTGATTTACAGAGCTATTTTATCCATTGGGCAAACTGGATTATTGCCTACTGTAACCATCGTTTCAAATGCACCAAAAACTTCACTGCATATTTTATTTTAATTCTTAACAAAAAATTATTTAACTATTAATAATTAATTAATAGTTTTAAATTGTTACGAAAATTGTTTAAAAATTACAATTTATTAAAAACTATAAATTACTTTTTATTTTAAATAGATTAAAAGTTTTAATATGATTATAACTTTTAATTGGCGATCATTGGTTATCAATATTATCAGTTTTACATACAGTTGATCCCGATTTTAAACGATTTAATAAATGTGTGCATGTGGGTGCTTCTTACTAAACTTCCCATTGATTGGATATGATGGGTAAAAGACGGAATAGTTCATTTGTTATAGTTTTTAAATTTTTACTAGTCGATTTTATAATTAAATAATTTGAACCCAAAGCAATCTTCTCCATTTACTTTAAAGACGGAATAATCAATGCTTTTCGTTATTTTAAGAAAAAATGAAGATCTCGTTATTTAATAAACTCGTTATTTTACAACCAAGACATTTTTAATTTTGATCAAATTTTTCAGCATCGATAATATAAAAAATGTTTTTTTATTCTTACTTTATAATGAATGCAGTTAAATAAATGCATTTTATAGATTGTATTGTATTCAAACTTGTCCCAGCTTAAAAACAAGTTTCCGCTCTTAAATTGATTGCATTTACTTTTGTCGCTGTATTATCCTATGTTTTCTCAAAATTAATTTCAAAGCAATTCTGCAGTGTTTACTCTTAGTTTGCCAATGAAAATGAAAATTACGTATATGGCTTCTTATATTTCAATACATAGTTTAGATAGTTTGAGAATTTTATATTTTTCTTACACAAAAAAAGGAATTCGCGGGAAGGTTGATAATTGAAAGTCTAGAGAAACATTTTTTTAAATTTATAATAAGTTTTATGATTTTATTTTGGAACAATATATTGAAAGCAATTGATAAAGCTAGCAGGAAGTATGGTAGTAAAATTGTAACAAAGCATATTGAGAAAATAAACAAAGTTTAGGATTAAGGTTTAAGATTACTCAATATATATATATATAATATACAAATAAACTGAAACAAAAAGAGTTTTGTGTTTCTATAGTATTTCTTGATTATAGGTCTGCAGTGAATAAAATTGTTTTAATTTTCTTCTAAGTATAAATGAAAATAATAAATTACCTGATATTCAGAATTTGAAAAGTTTTGAAGAATAAAAAAAAATTGCAATTTGTTGAGAGAATATGAATAGATAGTAAATTTAATATACATTCAAGAATTTTCCCATCATCGAAAGATTCGAACTCAAAATTTTGACGATTCTTCAAATTTCAACCATTCCAGCAATCAAAAAATACATTTTTGGAATTATATCTCTGTACGTGTACACGATAATTCAGATCTAGATAGATGAAATTTGATGCGTGGTCTTTACTTCAAATTTATAAATTTATTTGCAATTTTGAATGAAATCCATTCAGAGGAAATCTATCTGGCTACCAAACACTCGTTCACGTGACCACTATAAAAGAAATAGAGCTACATATAAAATTTGGTAACCTTGGTTACTGTCTAAAGTGTAAAATCATACCAATCGGAAAGTTGGGCATCTTTTGGAATGTACTTTCGCAACGCAAGTACGCACAATGACTTAAATTAAGGAAATCTGGTGAACGTTTTTCTGAATTTCCAAATTTCGGTTTCGATCGGTTGGACAAAAAGCATTGAAAAAGCATATTTAGTGTTCTAATGTTTTTGTAAAATCCGTCTTCATCGAATAGTCTACTTGAGGTCATAAGTTGATAGGCTCTTTTCTAACATTTCTTTAAAATCATCCGGGTTACAATGCATATTCAAATTTATTAGAAAGTATACGATAAAGTGTGGTGGGCACTACATCCACAGGATTTATCAATTATCGATATGCATATAGACAAATTATGAAAATGGAAATTAACAAATAAATAACTATCTTCCTTATTTAGATTTATAAAGGATATCCTAAGATTAACGACGGATTTGAATTTGCTACTATTCGTATAGTAAAAGATTAGCCACCTTATTTTGAAAAAGGCAGTGGATAGCTTAGTGTTGATAAAAAGGGATTAAAACTCGATAGAAAAACATGTTTTCGTTGTTAAACCATATTTCAAATATAATGAAAGTCTGATAGTGACAGCTCGAAAATTTGAAAATTGGCCTCCTGGATTATGTGTTTTAATAACATTGGATTTCTTTTTATGTGATTATTTAAAGTCAAAAATCCATAACAAGAGATTCACAAGCACGCGTGCATTGAAGGAGGAAATTCATCTCTGCATCAACAAAATTCATCTTTGCCTCAATAAATGTATGCAAAATGTTCATTGAATATTTCAATAAAAGATGCAAATGCACGACAAAGTTGGAATGTGCCGGTAATTCATGAATGCCTTTTCTTTATGCATTATTCCATACATAATCCTATACTGAGAGCTTTGTGATTATATAGCCATTTAAAAAATATATAGCCATGTAAAAAAAACCCATATTTTATTTGATTTAAATCTTGGTTAGCACATTGTTATATCGCGTAAAGCTTCATTTTTACCAATCCCAAACTTTCAACTGTCAAATGGTTTTTTAAATACGGTTGCCAATACTTTGCTTCGAATGGTGGCGAATCGAAATCTTGAATTACTTTTGGGATTATCTAATCGGTAATCAATTTCACTGTGTACAATACGGTTATTTTACCATACTTCAACACCACATTTGCTACAACAGTTGCCGTCGATCTATAGTTAATATATAGCAGAAGGACAATACTGAATACTTTACATTTAATATTGTAGCAGCGATGTTATTGCTCAAAAGTAAATATTTTAATGCAAAATCACATCATGTTATCACATTTCAATCAACATTGTAAGTCTACTCTTTTGTACCTGTATATTCGAATAATTATGAATTTCTTTTATTTTAATAATCAAAGCCTATCTGAAGCTTTAAAGCGTAATAAAGCAGCAAGCACAGCAACAAAACATAACAGCAAGTAATAAATAAAACTGAATTTTTCAATCTGCAGAAAACCCACATTAAATAACCGAACAGGCTCTTGAGGAATATTTAAACTCTATGGTGATTATTTTGTAATAAAGTACCTATTGTACAGAGTACAATAGAGCATATTTTGGAAAATCTCTATTAGTTATAAATTTATGTAGACATATATTCAATGTAAAATTTAACATCATTAGATCTATAAAATAATACTCTAAAATGTACTCATATTTTCCCATATAAATAATTTATCCACATTTGCATGTGAACAGATAGCAATTTCTACTAGGAGAAACCAAATCTTTTGACCTATTATAAAATTAAGGTACTAAAATCGTATTCTTTAATTCATAAATTAATAAATTACAACAAACAATAATAGCTGATTATGACAATTTGGTAAAGAATATAATTCTAAACATATGCATACTTCAGAATAGTATTTTAATGCATTTGTAAATACCAGTTATATAGGATAGCAATAAAATAAATCTCCTAGTTTGGAGGCATCTGTAGCTCAAACGAATGAACGAAATGAAATAACATTTATATTCAGAAATTCAACAGAAAAGAAAAGTTGTACCTCAAGCGTCGGTTGCAGATAGGGGAAATACTAACGCTGTGGGAGTAGACTTAGGAATGAATTCGTGAAAATCACAGGAAATGATCTTTAATTAATGATTAATGTATGTCAAATTTTTCAATGTGATGACTTTCCCTGTGTATAACATATTGTATTCTCCACTGCTTCGTGTAAATTGTTGAGTTCTCCACTGTTGCATATTAAATGTCAGTTTCGATGTTCATAACAGCCCACCATATATTCTGTTTCAAGACATCCAAGTTTGCATAAGAGCAGCCAAGGCATTACACTGTCTCATATCGAACAATTTTACTAGTTAACATCCCAGGTATCATTATTTGTTTCCCTATATTGTACAATATTGTTCGATATTATATGATATTAAACAATATTCTACAATATTAAACAATATTCTACAATATTAAACAATATTGCGAATATTGATTAATGTCTTACAATATTGTACAATATTTGTGTACTACTAGGGATGCCGAAGTAAGGTAGAACTCATATTACAACAGTCACATCAACAGTGAAGAATGCGTCATTTGGCAAGAATTAACGTCTGACAGGACGTTTGCTCTTTTCTTTTTATAAGGAATGCATGGCATACTCGCACTAAGAATTTGCAAAATTCATCTCGATATGCAATTCCTTGTTGACACGTGACAGCATAGTCTTTATTACCCCTATCGGCAACTTTTAGTATTATTTTTTTTCCTGTGGAATTGATTTTCCAGTGCATTCTACGGTCTGTATATGAAATGTGATTTCATTTTGTTCATTTATTTTAGTTGTAGAAGCCTGGAAACACAGAAAATTATTTCATGGCTCCCCGTATTTGCATTGTTTTGCACACTAACAATTAGAATTTTGGGTTAGAAAATTATGTCCTAAAATTTAAATTTATTCATTATTTAGGCTACATCTTAGGTCTAAATAAAGTGGAAGGAATCCGAGATCTTAATAAAGTGAAAATGTCATGAATCAATCACAGGGACCTTTGTTTTTTTCTGTTTAAAAATTCAAAATTATTGATAAAAGCAGAGAAACCAGTCCACAAAAGTACTCCACTGATCCAAATTCTTTCATTTTTATTAGTTGCGAAAACTCATGACACTTTGTATCCGTTGTACACATCAATATCCGTTGTTCATCCACTCTATATCCATTTTTGTGTGAAATTTCTGAAACATTACTTATTCGTTTATTTTCTATTGAAAAAACACCGAGACAGAATACTCCAATAATCTTCATAGAAAGGATTTCAACAGTTTTTTATTTCATATGAATTCTCATTACCTCTTTATATCAACAATGCACATATACTTCACTGTACCTGCTAATTTTCAAACGAAATCTTAAAAATATAACGTAACTGTACATTCCCGATGAGATCAAACTAAAACAAAGTCTCCTAATCAGTATAGTTTTTCACCTATTTTCATTTCATTTCAAAACTTCTGTCGTTTAAATATAATACCAATAATAGCCTATTCTTTTCTGCCCATTTCTTAGTGATATCTTCAAATAAAATATTGACTCAACCTCCAGTCTTGATCAAAGGACCAATTTTGCCAATTAAATTTCCTGTTTGCATATATATCAGACAATTCAAAATGCTCCGAATTTATTGTTGAAGTATATGTTAAAATAGGGCCGGCGTCCTGGCATAGAGGTAGTGTATCATCCATGTGATCTGGGCTTCCCGGGTTCGAGTCCCGATTCGGGCATGGTTGTTCTGTGAGATGTATGAATGAGCCCCCCCCCGTAAAAAGGGATCGAGCAAGCGAATGTGTGTGTCACCTTTATTTGCGCTAGAAGTCAGAATTCTGCCCTCTGGTTGCTCAGAGGTCTTTTTCCTCAGAAGATACTGCACCCCCTTTCCGTGGAAACACGGACATGACATCATCATTAAAATAGTATTTTCATTTAAAGTGATATGATGTAATTGATCAAAATTGGTTGATATTTATAGAAAACAGCATAAATACTAGTCGCTGTAGGCAGCTAATTCTATAATTAAATTGAAAATATGTGCAGCATTATAATTAATGAAAATATATGCAGCATATTAAAATTCTGGTTACAAATATATGAATAAACGTGCAGAATCTACGTGTACCTTGCCTGAAAATCAATACTATTCATTGCTGGTTCTTTGCAATGCTTAATTATAATTATATTTTGCATGATAATAATTTATTTTGATTGAATAGAAATAACATTGATGCGACAACATGAAAAACACCCCACTCTTACATCTGTTAAAAAATTATGTTTCCATACAATCATAATTTATCCATTGTTAAATAAGCATGACAAATATTGTCAATATTTTTATTTTACTTCTCATAATCAATTTGGATTTAAATTATCTTTAAAGTGATAAGTAATCATAAGTCATTCTGTAAACATAATTAATCTCGAATTCAGCTTGCAAAGCGAGAAGACAAATGACCAGATCTTATCGAGATGTTAATCCATACTCGAACAATTAGTCACGAATTTTTCTTTTTCAATCGCTGCCTGAAAAAGTGATGAATTTCTGGAGACTCTCATATTTTCTCCTGAATGTCGATAAATATTCACTACTTTAAAGAAAATAATTGTAGTTAGAATTATTACTATAATTAAAATGCCTTCTTATATTTGTCTTCCAGTTTATTTAAGGGAAAACGATGCTAACAATTTCTCAGTATTGGACATTCTTGTTTGGGGTGGAAAGCTAATTTAATTAGTCTCATGTTTGAAAAAGATTCTATTTATTTTAAATAAATCTGATTAACTCTTTCGGAGAGGGAGGCTTCTATCTTAGACGCACGCACGGTGAGCAAAAGAAATCATCTCACAGGATGAGAGGTTGGCGTTGCTAAGCCTAACTTTGAAAAAAAAAAATTCACAGAAAATAAAGTTCCAATATAGTCCTTTTTTCTACCTTTTTAGATAATTATTTCTTCATAATATGAGAACATTCTTCCTCTTTTTTTTTTTGTATCATTATAAATCCAAACCAAGTAAACAAGTAACCAAGTCAATAAAAAAAAAGTGCTTGAAATGTATTCAAAAGCAAAGCAAAATATAACAGAAGCTATGGGAAAACCCAAAAAGACTGCAGTTACACAGTAGTAGCCAAAATAGAAGAAAGAAGGAAGAAAAAAATCCGAATGATAATATCAAATGGTAAGTTACACAATCCAGCTCTGTCTATTCATATTACTCTTACCTCCTTCCCCCGTAAAAGCTGATGAGTAAAATACCAAAGTGAGGTTGAATATGAGCAAACTGAAGGTCAGGATACTAAAACTATATTCATTTCAAAAGAAATAGACACAGGGTAACATCTAGTGGAATTAAAAATTATTCCAACTTATGATGCACATATGCATCAACTTCCCATGAATTCAATTTCCAGAAATGCACGGGTGGTACACCTGGCTATGGGAGACATTCATTTGTGATGTATATATGGCTCGTCAATCGCTAAAGGGTTAAATTTAAAAGATATTATAATGGTCAAAGATAATTAAAATGAGATTTATAATCAAATTGATTATCAATTACTCAATGCTCTATGTAAAAATTTTTGCAGATGATATGTATCGAAACTTTGACAAACTCGAAATCAATAAGATATTGAAATACCACCTTAATTTGCATCAAATTAAGGTGGTATTTGTAAAAACCTTAGCAGGCGATGTATTATCGTAACTTTGACAAGCTCGAAATCAACAAGATCTTGAAATACCACCTTAATCTGCACTATTCCAAATGATCCAAAATCCACGGTTAAGCAAATCCTGGAATATGGTCACTAAAACATCAATTAATACAATTTCACTGAAAACTATTGAAATATGTACAACAAATTTAGCCTTCAAATACAACTCAACATGCCAGTTACTCTGTTAAGTATGCAAGTTCTGCCACTTCAAATCTGCTTTAAAGATGTGACCGATAATCCAACGATCGAATTAGGTATATGATAAAATGACCAAAAAGACTTGAATGCCTGACAGGCTTCAAAAAAGAAATATTTGGGTGCCAATCCATTCGTATCGTAAACGAAACATTTCATTCAATTATTCAAAAGAACTACAAAATATTAGTAGTAGATTTGTGATGATATTTCACCATGTCAGTAAAGAAGACAATTAGTCAGAGGAAAGAAGATATAAAAGAAATTAAGAAATAGATTTGAAGCCACAAAGTCTATTAAGTGCAAAAATAGGCTTAACCTTTACTACATAAGTAATCCTGTTAAGAATCAAGATTAATGTACAGTTCTTGCCAAGCATGTCACAATCGTTCCAATCATCTGAAAATTCTCTAAAAGCCTGCAATTCTGAGTATACACAAGAAATGTTAACAAATAGCGTTTAAGTTGCAATAAAAAAAGTGTCACGATTATATTTGGTGTGAAATCACTCCCAAGTGTTTCAATTTCACACCCATATTTTAATCTTAAGTCTAGCCATAATTGTCATGACTTCCCTAGAGAAATTGATACTCATAAATTTTTAAAAATCTTATAAAAATGCTTTTTGCATTATTTTGATTAAAAAGTTCTTTTTAATTATATCAGTTTTATTTTCGCTCAATTTCTCATTTAAATTTAATACTATTTTTAATTACTTCTGATTCACAAAAGGCGTTTTTGTGGATTCAAGTTCACCCCCTGAACATTCAAGTACGTAGAGCACGCAGATTTGCGAATCGTTCAATATGTAGTAGGCTTTTTACTTACGCTTTTATTTGATGATGATGATGTCGTGTCCGTGTTTCCACGGAAAGGGGTGCAGTTGCTTCTGAGGGTAAAGACCCCTGAGCACCCAAAGGGTAGAAGTCTGACTTCTAGCTCAAATGAATGTGACACACACATTCGCTTGCACAACCTCTTTTTACAGGGGGGCACATTCACACGCCTCACAGACAGAACACAGAGTAACAACCATGCCCGAACCGGGACTTGAACCCGGGATGCCCAGATCACGGGGAAGACAAGCTACCCCTGTGCCAGGACGCCGGCTACGCTTTTATTTAATTCTGCTTTACACTGTTTACTGTTATTTGCAGTAAACTGTTTTAATTGAATTTATGTGTTTTATCAAATAGAAAAAAATATATATATTGTAAAGAAATACGCAAATATTAATAATTTAACAGCCTGAAGCATCAATAATCTAGGCGAAAAAACTGTTCTTCAAAGGTGGCTAGTGAAAATGAAATCTGTTTTCAAGCTGCACAATAACAATGTTTTATATTAAAACCAACAGACAACGCATTATCGAAACTTCGACAAAATTGCAATTAACAAAATCCTGAAATACCTTTTTTATTTGTACCATTCGAAAGAATGAAAAGTGAAGCAAACTCCAGAAAATGGTCAATAAAACATCTTATATAAATAAAAATGAATGTTTGTCGATATGTCACTTATCGCTTCCGTACCGCTCATAGGATTCTGATAAAACTTTGAATACCTATTACTTGCCTTTTCGGGATGGTTATAGGGGTAGTGAAATTATGTTATATATAAAAATTCTCTCTTGAATATCAATTCAATTTCAATGTATGTATTCATTTACGATATTAATCCTAATTAAACAAGACAATTATTTTAAATTTTTAACTAATTTCTTCTGTGGCAGCAACGCTTCGGGTACAGATGGTTAAATAATACAATGTTGTTGAAAACTGCAGAAATATGTACAACAGAAGACAATTTTAATGCAACTCTGTGTGCCTGATACTCAGTTAAATATGTTCTACCACTTCAAGTCGGCTTTGAAAGATTTATGCGATAATCCATCGGTCAAATTAGGTATGAGATAAAATCACCAAAAATATTCGAAAGCCTGTCAGGCCCCATAAGAGAGATATCTTGGTACCACTCCATTCGTATCTCGCCCTGGATAGCGAACGCCTGCTTAAACTCGCTTGACAGATACAGCCATCAGAGAGTCCAGCTTCAGCGAATAAATCACCCTTCGCATGCGAGCACTCCGTGCTGTCCCGAGAGATGGGCGAACTAGCCAATACAGATGAGTTCCCACCTGACAATCGCCAATTAATCCGGCTTTGGCAAGCGCCCCGGCACCGACAGTTATCAACGCCCCTGGCGAGATTTCGGCATGCCTCAGGGCGCTTTAAGGGACGCCTGGCACTTCCGATTAACCTATTGATTGTGCAGTAGTCTGTGTCCTTAATGCACCTTAATAACATAATAATGAGCGGGATTGTGTTGTGTAGTTAACGAATAGTCGCCCGTTGTTTCGCAGTTAACGAATTGATGCATTGTTGCTCCTTGTCATGGTGTTTGATGGAGTTCTTGATTGGGCACTGCTTTGGTCAGTTGATGATACAAATGGTAAATGTGTACACATAGATGTATGTCTCGGTATTGGTGATAGAATCTGTAAATGCATGGTCCGATCACCATTTGGAAGCAGTGACCACACATCACTGGTTATACATGGTTTAATTGTTCAATGTCCGTGTACTAGGCAACGTCTCTATTTATCTTGTAACTAAATTGCAATATTAGGGTAAACAGATTGTACGGATAATGATATGTATTGTATTTGGTTGAATATGACTAACTACGATCTTGATCTATCTATGAATGGTAGAAAATTTTTCTTTCCAATTATATAATAAAGGATTTTTTTCTGTTTAACATATTTTTGCTAACAAAATTGCCAAATTATAAATTTTTCAAGGAAGTTTCGTCAAAGGATTTGATGATTTGAGATTTAAAGACCAATTGTTTTCTTTTTAATGCAGGAACATTGCTACATGATATGAAAAAGGATAAAGTCACCCGAATCATAATATCTATCTCACTTCAGTACAGAATAAGAATTGTGTTTCAAATAAGACCTCTCGTAACCTTAAAATAATCATATATCTCAATAAAAAATAATAAATCCTGTCAGTTATTTCAAAACTACCCAAATTCCTAAAACTATATTCAACCTTTGTTCAGAATAAGAGCCCACGGTGGTCTAGTGGTAAGTCTCAACTTCAAAGCAGGAGGAATTCAGGTTCCAGACCCGACACCACCGAAGCACCGACAGGTTAGTAGATCTGGTATAGGCTGAATAAATCAGAGCCGAACATCCTCCCTCTGGTGTATTGCGGAAGTTTGGAGAGGAGATTTTAGCTTAGGGGTCATCTTCGTCATCTAACAGCTGTTCAAAGTTACTACGTCTGACCCGAAATAGCCCTAGTATTGCTTTAAAATGAAACGTCAATGTAACTAAACTAATTAAATTCAGTTTCAGAGGTTTTGCCTTGTCATAGCTTAAAAATAGTTATACATCCCATAAATAATAATACATACTGTCAGTTATTTAAAAATCATCCAAGGACAGAAAATTATGCCCAGCCTTTATTCAGAATAATATTACTGTCTCAAATTAGTCCTCATTCAGTTTCAAAACGAGTTATATATGCAATTCCAACAAAACAAGAAACAGGTAATATCCATTATTTCAAAATCACATACGATCAGAAGAGTACCAATTTCATTTCGATTCAAACTCTAATTTTGAAAACAAAAGATATTGTAGACAAAAAATTTGGAGATTATAAAAAGCAGAACAACAGAAATTACTTAAAATTGCTGTCGGGTTTAATCATTTCTATTTTGCAAATAACATAAATATCAGTTTTAAGTTAATAGCTTAATAATTAAGTTAATAGTTTTAAGTTAATATTTATTAAAGCAAAGCAATCTATTTAAAAAAAACACTAACTTTTACTTATTTACAATCACAACCTTAAACCATATCTGCTGCACCAATTAATTTATAAATAGAAGTTTCAAAAATATGGATACCTTTGCTACTGTTTGTTTCCTTTTTTGATCCTCTACACCTTGTCTTTGTTATTATTCATTTCCTATTTCTTTCCATATAGGTTTGGAAACTGTCATTTCGTATAGCATCCTTATTACTACCCTTTCTAATGTCGGTAATCCATCCTTGAACCATATCATTTTTCTTTGATCCCACAAACCTAACCTCGATAGCCAAGTGTAACTCTTGTCAAACAGTTGGATATTAATACAATTGGATATAAACCACCCAATGAAGGGGGGTCGGGACAAACAAATATTTATCACCTTTGCAAAAAAAAGGAAGGTAAGAATATTTCGAAATGCATCATTATTACTACCCTTTCCAATATGTGGGTAATCCATCCTTGAACCATATCATTTGTCTTTGATCCC
>JAPMOQ010054027.1:131008-142176 GCA_026543055.1 Argiope trifasciata | reverse complement strand
AATCTATACTTATAATAAAGCTCAATGTGTGTGTGTGTGTGCGTGTGTGTGTGTGTGTGTGTTGGCGCTCTACAGGCCAGACCGTTGGACCTACAGCTACCGAATTTGGTACATGTATACCTTGGAGGTCCGGAATGTGCACATCGGAGACCTTTTTTCGAATTTTTAATTAGAATTTGAATTAATTAAAATTTAAGCGAAATTTCGACGTTTTTCCGCTATAACTTCCGAAAATATGATCGCACAAACATGATTTTTACATCAATTTAAAGATTAAAAAATTAGCTTTGGAATGGTATCAGTGTTTTAATGTATAACTTAAGCTTCTATTTTTAACGAATTTTTAAAGAAATATTTTAACTATGTTTTTTTGATCACGTGACCGGATAAAAGAAAAGGAAACAATGCCGGAAGTTCAAATAATAATAAAAAAAACTATCATCGTAAATCAAGTCTAAAGAAATGATACTTTCAGCACGGGACTGGATAAAATAACATAAATATAAAAAGTGATACTTTCTAAAAAAATAAATGCAAGGCAAAGGATTCTGTAATCGTTTGCAATATCTAAATGATGAATTCAATAAATATTCTTTATTTACGGTAAACCTGATTGAATTTAGACAGGATATGCATTGAACTCCCGACCTAATGGCATATTTCTATTATCGTTTGCTATATCTGTATCATTAATTTAATAATTTGTTTTCGCTTTTTCGCTTTCTTTCAAAAACATATTTAATATTTTGGCAACATCACCGAAAAATACATTTTTAATATTTTGGAAGCGTAACCGATAATTAAAACTGACTGATTTATAAAGTTAAAGAATATTATCAAGAAAACGGGTTCTTTTAGAACTTTCCGTCCATCATCTTAAAGAAAATATTAATTTCAGGCCAATACATGCCCGGAATTACTTCAAGGCTAATGAATATGTGATTTAATTGAAAATTTTAGAACGCTTTACTCATGGCGAACCAGCTGGTCGCCAAAGGTGGCTAGTTAATAATAAAGATACGAGAGAGAGTGTATGTGAGGTTGAGACAGAGAATTTATGTGGATGTGAGAGTCTATGCATGTATGTGTGTGAGCGAATGTATATCTGTATATCTGAGAGAGTGTGTATGTATGCATATGAGAGAGAAAGAGTATATGTGTGAGATAGCGGGCGTGTTTGTGTATGTGAGAAAGAAATAGTGGTATTTGTGTGAGTGAGTGTGTGTATGAGAAAAATAAAGAAAGAGTTGTGTGTTTCTTTGTATGTTGAAATTCTATACAAATTGCATTTTTTGTATAATTATTAATAATGCATATTAATTTTTAATAATAAAAATTATATTATTAATTTCTATCAATTGTATATTTGAAATTCTATACATATATATTTACAGCTTAAAAATTTGGTAGAGATATGCTTTGAAAGTAGGGAGTGTACACTTTCAGGTACTTTTTAATAAAATATAATAATTAATTAAAAATTTGACGAAATTTTTGTATTTTTCAGCTATTAATCCAAACAATATTATTGTCCACCACTTATCTTTAAATCATTTTTTAAAAAAATTTAATGTCTACTAATTGAAGTAATTTAATTGTTGAGAAAAAAAAATTTCTGAATTTTCATAATATACCACAGAAATATCATAATTAAAATTCAATCTCTTTCCATAGTTGACACGCATTTTTAACTGTGCGATTTTCTAGAATTCTTGAAAATCAAGAATAAAGAGCTCAGTTTAATATTTGTAATGTTCACATTAAGAATAAGACAATTAAGCTTCAGAATGAAGTAAGTCAGAAGATTTATGAACCAGGTTATAACATTTTTAATAATATTAAGATCTCACGAGACTCTACTACGGTAATTCATGATGCAAAGAATTAAACATATATCAGTCTAAAAATAATACACCTCTAATTTTGCTTTAATATCTGCAAAATGTTTCTTAGAGAAGACATGAATATGAAGTAATTCATATGGGAAATATTTCCAGCTAGCCAGCTTGTCTCTAAAGACAACTATAATTACATAGTATAACAATAATTTAATTCCACTGTGAAAATAGTGCATTCATATCATTCTAAATTTTAAATATATTTTTAAGGACTCCGTATTTAAATTAGAAGAGGATTTTTTTATTAGAACTTTAAACTGGAATAATACTCATATCAACGTGGAACTTTTCTTAAGCTCATAAAATAAATTCATGTTTTAATAGGAAATTAAGTATATTTTTTCTAATAATAAAAAAGTGTGTATGCTTGTGCTAGCGCTCTACAAAATAGATCGTTAGACCCAAAACTACCAAATTTACATCAGATGTACATTTTAAGGTAGAAATGTGTATTTTGGAGTATTTTTTAGAAATTTTATGCAATTAAAAATTAATCTAATTTTTTTTACAAAATTTCATTACATCTCCCTCAATATAACAGCATAAAAATGATTTTCATACCATCTTAAAACAGAAAAGTTATAATTTCAATGATGTCAATTTTGTTAGAAAACAATTATTTTGATCTACTTTTTAACATTAAAAAAAAAATTTAATATATTTTATCCTAATATATTTAAATTTTGAAATAAAATACACATCATGTCCATAATTACATCAAACATTTCTTAATAGGGACTCGACTAGTCAAAGGTGGCTAGTAAACAATTATTAATATTTTAGTAGAATATGTATCTTTTCCTTTAACAACAAATACGAAAAAGTTTAACAAAGAAAATCATTTAACAAATTTTGCTATTTTCGGTAGATTCTGTTCTGTATTGTTAATGTAATTTACTTTCTACAATTCTCTTTGTTTAATACAATATTTATCAACGCTAGTTTTTATAGTATTATTGTCTGACGAATTATTTCATAAATATTAAAATATGATCGAGAAACTGTATCAAACTTGCTAGTTCCTTCATCATTTCAATGTTGTTGAAATGAAATTCAAAGCGTTTCCGCTTTTGATTATAGTTATATTAACATCCCGTTTTGAAGCACACTAGGGCTATTTTGAGTCAGACCTAGCAATTATGAGCCACTGTCAAATGAAGAAGACGACACATGAGCTGGCACCCCCCTCTCCAAACCTCAACACCACACCAGCAGCAGGATGTTTGACCTCCACGGATTTAATGTGCAACAGATAAGCTTACACAGTGGTTTTTCAGTGGAATCGGGCCTCAAACCTGCTACTTTCCAGTTCCAAAGCTATGACCTTACCACCAGGCCACCGCGGCCTCGTTTTCACTGTTGAATCAAATATATTGTCACGGATTTCCACCGTCTGGTTCTCTTTAAAACAGTGGGTGTATGGTGTGAGAAACATAATGAACAGTCCTTTAGCAGAAAAAACTACGACGACGTTTATTTATACGAAGACAGTACAATACAAAGACGACGAATGCACTGTTAATAAATATTTTAAGATTAGACAAACTCAGGACATCATACGGTAACAACAGTAGCACACAAGTATTAATACTGAAGTAAAAAAGTCCACAAGACTCAAAGCGGCTAGATAGAATTCAGTATGTGATGGGATCCACGTATATTTGCTCTACGGTCTCTCCAAACGGCTGAAACACTCCTCTGTCTCTTCTCGCATTTAACTGCCGACTCACTACTTTACACAAAACCAGCAGTTCAATTCACCTTGATTCCATTCATGACCACTCTCAGTTTTTGAGATCCGGCCTTTTACAGTTCCGCCGGAGGCGGACCTAGAATCTTCTAGACCAGAGGTGTCCAAACTTTTCGCGGCACGGGCCGGATCGAAATTAGATCCATGTTATATGGGCCCCATGTATATACAAATTGAAAAATATAATTATGAGTAAAGTAGCATTAAATACTATTAATTAATACTATTTTATTGTAACTTGAAAATACAAAAAACTAAACAAACAAAGTATAATTATATAATTATTTTATATAAATTGAAATATTTTCATGCAACTTCTAATGCGAATGATTAAACTGTTTTTTTTTTTGTTGTTGTTGTTGAAGAAGAATGTCTTTATAGTTGCGATCAAAATTTGTTTCACCAATCATAAGAAATGACTGCAAATGATAAATCAGATAAATTTGCTCTATATTTTTATTTGAGATGCTTCATTCGAGAAAAAGTTTGTTCGCACACATAAGTAGTCCCAACATTGAAATGAATTTACGAGCAAATTTCTTCAAATTTGAAAACTCTTTTGCATCCAAATATTTATAAAATCTATTAAGTTTCTTTCCTTGTATTTGTCCTTGATTTGTTCGTTTGCTTGAAGATCAATAATTTCTATTTGAAGCTGACTTGAAATTTCAGTAACATTGCAATCAAATGGATTTTGGAACAGCCGAATTTCTTTTGAATTCATGTCCAAATCAGAAAATCGCTTTTGAAATTTTTCTTTTAAATTGGCGATGATCTTTACTGCAAATGCAATTGGAAATTGTTCTTCAGTTTTCGAACGTTATCGAAATCAAAACGATATTTGTTTATTTATACTTAAGTGCTTCTTTAAGCGAACTACTCAAAATTGCTGATGCTTTATTTACAACAAAACAATAAGACTCTGCTTATGATCAAAATTCACATGCGTATAAAATTTCTTTTATGTTTGAGTTACCGAAATATATTTTTTTATTTAGTCTTATAACTTAACAGCGCGATAGACATTTGTGTTTGGTCAAGTACAACAACTCCGTTTTGTTGGCCACGTAGTTTTTCGATATACCTTTATGAAAATGAAAAGGTTTGGGTGGAAACATCATTATGTTTTAAAACCCTCCGAGGGCCGGATAAAATCACTTGGCGGGCCGGGTTTGGCCCGCGGGCAGTAGTTTGGACACCTCTGTTCTAGACTAATCAGGACGTATCTGAGCGTATCTAGCCTATGTCAATGACGCGTCACCCGATGAGCACCCACAGGGCTGATCGCACAATATTAGAGCTGTGAAGCAAAATTATAGATTTGTAACAATATCATCTATGGAAAGCAACTAATAGGCAAATTTGGTTAGTAACCAATAATTAATACACAATATTAATGCAATAATTAATACTAGAAGCATTCATATCTGCCCTCTGATAATGAATATAAAAAAGTAAAACATTTAACAATTTGTACTGTTTCCGGCAGATGTTGTGCTATATAGTTAATGTAATTAACTTCTTATAGTAATTGTTTAATGCAATATTTATCAATGGTCATTTTTATAATGTTAACATGTGAGGAATTCTTTACTAGATATGAAAGTAAAGTCATGGAACCGAATTGTATTGGTCATTGTTATATTTTTTACTTATGGCACTTACCATAGACAAACCCACCTACGAATTTAAGCCGAGTTTGTGCAGTGTCTTCTGAGGGTAAAGGCCTTGAGCGCACGAGGCATATGTTCGAATTTCTAGCTCATATGAAGATAACACTCATACAATCTCTTGCGCAGCCTCTTTTTAACTTGAGGGGGTGGTTCTTTCACACTTCCCTCTGATAGAACATGTGGCATCCATGCATGGGCCAGAATAGGAGAGATTACGGGAAAGACGCCCTAGGTCAAGACTGGCCTCGTATTTGTAGTATTTACATCATTACATTTGTTGACTGAAGCCACAAGAAATATTATACTTTACTTCGTTTAAAGTAACCGACTACGTTCGATGGAAAACTTTCGACTATTTGGATTAAAAACTATTTATGGTTTTTAGATGTATTGTCAATTATAAACGCTATAAATACAAAAACCTTATTTGAAAATATATTTTGAGAAATAGGAAAATTTGAAATAAATTTTAATGAAATTTAATCAAAATTGTTAACACTCTACATAAAATTGTAATGTAGCAATCCTATTGTTCTTTGTCCACAAGTTATAGAATATAATGATGAATGAAATGAACCAACATCTAAGAAACATTTTGAGATACAAAGAAGTTATGGCTAAAAATAAACGTATATATGTATTTTTTTCCATAAATTCACAACTTAATTTTTTTAAAAACACCTATAAATGAAAAAGAAATTCAACAATAATAAAAATTTTGTTTCATTTCCTTGTTCACATCATTTAAAACGCACACTACAATTTTTATGTAAATACCTCTATTAATTTTGAGATATTATGTTAACGGAGATGAATTTTTATGAAAATTAAAATCGAAGCTCATGACGAATTTTAGCAGAAAAATAGGTTTTTCTTAAAGTTCGCATGGATGATAGGTAAGGCCATCCTTTTCCTAGAAATGATAAACTGTTTTAGAAAGAGGAAAATCTGAACAACAAGGAATAACACTTTTAAAAAAATCGCCAATGTGGTCAAATACCAATGTTTTTAACATAGTCGGATTAAAACATTTTTAAATTAGAATTACATCCTTATTCTTAATTATTTAGAAATTGCCTATTTAGTTACATCTAAAATGTGTAATGCGTATATCATAGCAGAAAAGATATTGAAGACGAATGAAACAAATCTTTTTAAAGCTTTTAAATATCAGAAGAGCATTAGTATTAAAAATTGTGTTCAAAATCGATGCAAATATTTATTTTACATTCGTCTTTGGCACCATTTCGTGATGTTGTATCGTTAAACTTTGATATATGCTATACTGTCATATTTATTTCTTATTTATTTGTCACTAATTTTGGTTTTCATCTTTGTTCCTTTATCTTAAATCAGCTCAGAAAGATGAAATTGAGATGTAGAATAGATAAAAATTTCATAATTCAAAAATAATTTTGACGTTTAGTATGGATTCACCTTATGAATAAACTTCAGAGAACAGTTCTTCCACTCTATGAATGGAAATGGTTTCATTATATCTGTTTATTTATTAGAAAAGTGAACGTAAAATAGTTAAATGGGGATATATGCATAGTTAATGAAATTAAAAACATCAGCTCATTTAAACTTCCTCTCTATTCTAACTGACGTATTTTGATACTTAAATACGTTATTTATAAATGTTTATATTTTTAGAAACAATTCAGTTCCTTTTCGATAAATGAAGTTTGAGTTCCTTCGTACGCAAGATTATTTCAAAATCAGTTTATAAACAAAAATTTACGCTTTACAAAAGCATTGCAAATCAATACAAATTGGCTTATAATACAGCATGGATTCCAAGTTGAATCAAGAAGACAATACCTTCGTAAAATAAAAAAGGGTCATTTTATTAGATACAAGTGAAACAAAATATTATTTAGATAGTTAATCGAAACTAAAATGAGTTTTGTGGCCAAATTCAATTCCAATTTCATCGCCAATAAGTTTATGGTTCAAAACTCAATTCCATTGGAAATCATCTAAAATAACACTTAATAAGATGGAGAAGGAACAAAATATTAGTCAAATGATTAATCGAAACTAAACTGAGTTTTGTGGCGGTATTTCGGTTTCGGTGCCAACAAGTTTCCGTTTCGAAACCCGATTCCATTGGAGATCGTCTAAAATATCACCTAATAAGATAGAGGAGAAACAAAACATTAATTAAATGATTAATTGAAACTAAAATAAGTTTTGTGGTAGAGCTGAGGTTCTGGTGCCAGGAAGTTTCTGATTTGAAACCGATTGCAATGGATTTCACCTAAAATATCACCTAATAAGGTAAGGAAAAACAAAATATTAATTAAATGGTTAATCGAAATTAAAATGAGTATTGTGGCAGTTCTTAAGTTTTTTATTCCAAATCCAATTCCACTGGAAGTTTTTTACATTAAGCATTTAGTTTTGATACGTGTTAAACTTACCAGTATTCAAACTTCCGTCTTCCTGGTGAATATCGAATGTATTTATACCTTGTTATAGAGTGGGAGTTTAGAGATGGCATGCTGGTTTGGACGATTTGAACTGGGTTCATATTTACTAGTTCTGTCTCAAAGCATCCGTTGTATAACTTAAAAACAGAAAACTAACCAAACAAATGTGACCGAATTGTCTAAATTTAAATCTCGAACTCTATGGCACAGAAATGGGCATAGGGGACTCAGGATAGGAGAAAAGACATTTGGTCAAAATTAGATAATAATCGGGTCGGTCTAATGCCACTTGGTCATATTAAGCCGAATGAGAGTAACTCTTTCGAATTAAGGCTGGTGTGCGCCTTTCGCTGTTAACGAGCACCGTTAAGGTAAAAGTACGACTTTGCTCGAACACACACGACATAACCCTATTTAGGGGACGGTCGAACGCAATCATACACTTATTCATCCATCCGCAAGACAGGATTTAAATCCAAATCAGAGACCGACTCATACCTGATTCAGTACCCCCAGAGATATAATTTGCTATGGGAACTTGGAGGACTTTGCAGTCGCGACCTATTTAACATGCCCCAACTGCCATTAGCCAACACGGCTGTCTTTGGCTGAGACGAGGACAGAACACGCTACTTTTCGGTTACAAAACTGATGCTCTACCAACCAGGCTACCGCGATCCTCTTAAATAATAATAATAAAAGAAAGAAGATGATTAGTTATAACTAGCTAATTAGATCTTTCAAAATTTTCTCAGCACTCTTTAATATATGTCTTATCTGCATAAAATTGTGGGTCACGATTCAGACCATGAATATTTTTGCATGGCATTGCCGAATGGTGGATGCGAAATACAGATCTTTGGCTTGAATCTAGCACTTTAGCATTCTATCATGAAAGTATATTCTTTGGATACTTTTTACCAGTCGATTGAGCGATGGAAACCGAAATTTGATAGGAAACTAAGTTGCAGTCACAGGAATATAAGATACCTATTTTTTTATTTAACTTTATTATTTGCTTATTTATTATTTACTTATTTATTATTTACTTATTTACTTTACTTATTTGCTATTGCTTTTATAATCATGCGAAAGTGCAAACCAAAAAACAGTCAGTCGTTTCATGGAGCAATTGTTTGATAAGCAATTTTGAAATGTGGCTATATTTGAGAAGCTAGATTAACAAATTTATCTACTTTAGATTTGTGCTTTTTTGTTGTTATCGAGTTTCCTTGTAATCAGACGGAAAATCATTTCTGTTTGAATTTCTTTTAAAATTTAAGAGAAATCTTCAATTTGACCCCAAATCAAATGTGGTATACCCTATATACCAAAGTTTAGTCAAATTCACAGCGTTTTTAAGTTGTCACGTTTACAGACAGACATAATGCCAAAATTGTTTTGGAGGGACATAGAGGTCTGGAAAGTAAATATTTGACAAAATCTCCAGAATTTCATTTTTTGATTGTCACAATACTTAATCAGTACTTCATTTAAATGAAAATAAAAACGTTGAAAGAGAATTCTTAAGAAGTAAAGCAGAAATAAAGTATCTTGATGAAACTTTTACTTTTTTTCCATTCAACTGATTTATCTACATTAATAGAATTCTTCTTTTTATATAAAAATTCTCTATCAAGTTGTTGTTTTTTAATTAAAATATAAAAATGTACCTTAAATAACTGTAAGAAGCAGAAAAACCTGTGCACTATTACAAATTTACAATATTGCTTTCTTGAGCAAGTTATAACATTTAAGAGAGCTTTATAATTATTTTAATGAATACTTAAGACAGCGAATGTCACCAAGCTCGGTGAACATTTGGCGACGAATTAGCGAAAAAATATAAGTTCTCTATAGACAATATCAATAACAAAAATCAAACTTTCAGCGATATCTCTATTAAGAATCGTGATTTATCCTTTCTAAAAACTTCTAAACCCTGTCTTGGAAATTATAAAAATACTAGAACGTTAAAAAAACCTGTCGAATGGATTCTCTATTCACTGGGTAATCATGTAGTAAGTTCTGTAGCTCCAATATGAGAGCAAATACCTGCACTGTTATTTAATTAGGAATTTACTGATTGCGTGTTTGTTGATGAATTTTACAAATACCGTCTTTGTATTCATTATTGCCGTGTTTTACAACATAAAATTAGTATTTTTTGGTGGAATAAATTGTCATCTTATTGTCGACATTTTTTTTTTTTTTGATTTTGTTGACATTATTGGATTTATCGCAGATCGCTCATGAATGGAATTCTCTATAAAAATAAGATTCAGTATGGAGAATCCATCTTAACTTGTTTTACATCTCTCAGTTCCTATCATGGAAACGGCATCTAAGCAAATGCCCACTTCCAACTTCTTTTGTAATCTAAATATTTTTTTCTATTCATTTCAATTGTTTTTTTTAAATTAGGGCCGAAAAATTATGTAAAAGACCTCAGAAATTCTACTTATTTAAATCACTTTTGCTCAACAGTTTTTAGTAATTTTTTATCGTCTCATTGCATCAACTTAATTTTGCACACATTTTTCATATTGTCGCATTGAAACGAAACATTTCCGAGTCTGCATAGCTGAATGGTTATGACGTTGGACTCATAGTAAGGTGTTCATGTGTTCGGATCCCAGTAGATTTAAAATTTGTTTATGTATTTTTCCTTCATTTTGTGCTCCAGATGATTCTGAACCTTTCTTTAATTCACCAGATAAATGCTCTGGACTTTTCTTACTGTCTCCAAAAATATATTCTGGGACTTTCCCTACTTGTATAAAAGTTGAAGATCTCTCAATCACTGTGTTCTTAGTTCAGAGTTGAGTTAATAAATTGATTTAACTCTATTTCCTGTGTCTTCTTGAGTTCTATCTACTTGGAAATATTTCTAACAGATTTCAGATTACTATTATTTAGAGGTCACATTAGATCATCCATTAGTGTCGAAAAAAGAAAATAAATAAAAATAATCGTAACCTATAAATAACTTCAACACATGCCAACTCTCTTAAAAATCTTCTATCAGATTAATACCCGATTTGGCGAGCTAAGAGTTGGGAAATTCCTCAAAACTATAATTTTCTTCTTACGTTTTCTATTCTTTATGATCTAGAGAATTACATGGGCTTTGCGTCAAAACGTGTCAAGTAGAGACGGATGAAACAATGTTGAAAAAGGGTTATGAAGGTAAAGGGGAGGTCGAGAATAAAAGATTATTCCTATTATTTTTTATTATTATTTCCCTTGAAACGATGCTTCTGAAAACTTACTTGAGTGTTAAAAATTCGTCTAGGCATATAACTTTTCCGGATGAGAAAGGAATAAGAAATATAAAGACACAAGATGAAGAAAACAATCTGACTTCCGGCAAACAATTTGTTTTTATTTCGTTGTGGAATAAAAAAAGGTA
>JAPMOQ010054027.1:43227-130998 GCA_026543055.1 Argiope trifasciata | reverse complement strand
GAAATTTGCAATGTTCTCTTTTTTTATTATACTTTTCAAGAACGGTAGGTAAACAATACCAGAGAATTGTGTTGAATCCTGAAAACTCAAAAAATAAATAGTTTGAATACAAATACATCGATATTGCTTTCACACATACAAAACTAGCTATCACCCACAACTCTGTTCACGTGGAAATTTTGATGTATATGTACCAAAAACTATCAAATGATGATAAATTTAAAAAAAGTTCAACCTAACCTAATAACGATACATTTAAAAGTATAAGTAAATCCATATTCTAATGATTATAGCATTATGGCGTGCAAAACGCGAATATGTGTAGATAAACAAATACAAAAATTCAACATTCGTAAGTAAAAATCATGCTCAATGGATATCAAAACATCGTTAAACTCACAAAGACTTTTGAACGAAATACATCAATGAATGCATGAAATCTGCTTTGTAATTGATGGTTTGGATGTCTGTCTGTATTCCTTTTTTAATTATATATCATTTAAGCATATCGGAAAATTCTTAGAATAAGAATATCGGAATATCGGAAAATTCGTAGAATAAGAATATTGGAAAATTCTTAGAAAAAGAATATCGGAAAATTCTTAAAATACAACTATAGGAATATTGGAAAATTCTTAGAATAGAATTCCTATTTGATTTTTAATTACTTAAATATTTTTAAAAGTTCGATTTATTTTATTATTGTTACATGCATAAAATTCAATACCTGTCCAAAGATATTAGATTTTATACGTAATCAAAATAGAAGATTTTTTTAAAAGTCTAAATAATCATGACTTGATATGGCAACTTTGACAGATGGACAGGCAACATTTTGAGTACTGCTCAATTATATTGGTGCCTTGCTTCTAATAAACGTGATGATTATTTAAGAATAGACTCTCGTAACTTTGTACCTCGAATGGATATTTGAGCTAATACTACTATTCCAAACTTCCACATCTTAAAAGCGGCAATACTTTTGACTCTCGATTTCAGATACAGCGTGCTTTATCCTTCCAGCTGGCGCGGCCGTCATACCAACATGAAAGGTAGCGTATTTCTCACCTAAGCTATAGTAAATTGTAAATTTTCAAAAGCGTAACTATTAAAATTATATTGTAAATAGATTAGGATAAATAACTAAAATCACTTTAAACATTTCTTACTTAAAAAGGAGCAGAAACAATATAAACATAGATTACAATAGCAATATAAAATGACTACAGGTTAACTGAATGGATTTAAAAATAATATAAATGAAATTGTCCATATTTTGACAGAACAATTCGAATATAAAATATGGAAGTTCAAAAATACAGAAATTATGCATAAAAAGCAAAAAGTAATTGAAAGTTAGATATGAAAAGGAAGAAAATAGTTTTATTGTTATTTCATCGCAACGTTGCAATTTGAGCAAATATGTTTAGTGTGCTCCAAAGACATAAATTTCTGTCAAATCTCACAAATGAACCTCGTGATTCTAATCCACTTTTCACTTTGGCAAGGTTTTTTCCCTGACGTCACAACTTCCAATTCAATGCCTAGTTCGGCTTTTCTCTTTAGCACCTTTAATTAGAGATGTGGGGACTTTTTTTCAACATTTTCCTTCGTAAGTGCATTTGCCCTCTGTCGCCAGTCTAAAACAATAGGGAATTATTTGCAAAATCATACAAAATCAGATGTGACAAAAACTGACATGAGCGGTCACTCGTATCTCTAAAATACAAATATCTGAATGGCAGAGACCTATTAACGCCACAAACTTGAGACGACAACTGAAAGTAGGTCAAAGGGAGGGAGACAAATAGCCAATGACAGGCGTTCCCAGTGCCACCAGATCTAAAGTTACAAAACGAAATTCATTTGTAGTTTATCCCTCACATACGCGCTCCCGCTAGAAGGTTAATGTCACATGTGTACGTTTGATCTTTTAATGGAAGCGAATTTTGAATCCTTTAGATACCAATCGACACCTTACCACTTAGCCATCATGACCTGTAAAAATTGGGTCTATACCAATGACGTGACAATTGAAATTTCGAGTTATTTTATTTATTACTAGCCGCCTTTGGCGACCAGCTGGTTCGCCATGAGTAATGCGTTCTAAAATTTTCAATTAAATCACATATTCATTAGCCTTGAAGTAATTCCGGGCATTTATTGGCCTGAAATTAATATTTTCTTTAAGATGATGGACGGAAAGTTCTAAAAGAACCCGTTTTCTTGATAATATTCTTTAATTTTATAAATCAGTCAGTTTTAATTATCGGTTATGCTTCCAAAATATTAAAAATGTATTTTTCGGTGATGTTGCCAAAATATTAAATATGTTTTTTGAAAGAAAGCGAAAAAGCGAAAAAAAATTATTGAATTAATGATACATATATTGCAAACGATTATAGAAATATGCCATTAGGTCGGGATTTCAATGCATATCCTGTCTAAATTCAATCAGGTTTACCGTAAATAAAGAAGATTTATTGAATTAATCATTTAGATATTGCAAACGATAATAGAATCCTTTGCCTTGCATTTATTTTTTTTAGAAAGTATCACTTTTTATATTTATGTTATTTTATCCAGTCCCGCGCTGAAAGTATCATTTCTTTAGACTTGATTTACGATGATAGTTTTTTTTATTATTATTTGAACTTCCGTCATTGTTTTCTTTTCTTTTATCCGGTCACGTGATCAAAAAAACATAGTTAAAATATTTCTTTAAAAATTCCTTAAAAATAGAGGCATAAGTTATACATTAAAACCCTGACACCATTAGAAAGCTAATTTTTTAATCTTTAAATTGATGTAAAAATCATGTTTGTGCGATCATATTTTCGGAAGTTATAGCGGAAAAACGTCGAAATTTCGCTTAAATTTTAATTAATTCAAATTCTAATTAAAAATTCAAAAAAAGGGCTCCGAGGTGCACATTCCCGACCTCCAAGGTATACATATACCAAATTTGGTAGCTGTAGGTCCAACGGCCTGGCCTGTAGAGCGCCAACACACACACACACACATTGAGCTTTATTATAAGTATAGATTTTCTTTTCAGCAACCGTTAACTGTAATGATGACTGCTTGGTTTGTGTATATCCTTTAATGTTGTTTCTCCCATAATTCGTGCTTCTGTATTATGTTGTAGAACATAATTTTTCGTCTTTTTTTTTTGTATTTTCTTGATTTGTGTTGTGACTTTTAGTTTTATAATTGAAAAGTTTGAAATACACTATTATCAACTTAATATGGGAACGAAAATACAGCCCTTTATGAAGTTTCCAAAAAAAATTGATGACTTTTTCATCTGGAAAATGTGTTACAAATAATGTTGTTAATATAAAAGACATCATTCATCGGATTTGGAAATATCTTCTTTTATCAAAGAGATGAAAATTTTATATATGAACAGTAGTTCCTCATCTTAAAATTGCTGAATGGATTATTAATGCCATATGAAATTTGAACACAGCTGTTCACGTATTTAAATATTCAGTTATTTGCAAATATTTTATTAGCAAACTTGAAAAGTGAATGTTACAAAATAACCATGGACCAATAACCCAATTTACTTTATACTAAAATCTTGTGGAATGTTTTTCACTGATTTTATGTACTGAATTCTTTAAACTGGCTGCTTATGATGATATAAACTCCTTCAATGACAAAAATGCAAATTCTGAACAAATATGACTTAGAAACCTCTGAATTACTTGAATAAAGACAGACTCTTAAGACTTTTTTGGATATCCAATAAAATTAAAGAAAATGGTGAGCAAAAAGGTCAAAAGAAGGTTCACAAAGGGCAGAAATTGTAATTCAGTGCAGAAAATTTTAACAAGGTAAGACTTTTTCACCTTGCATTCTTTTTTTAAACTGCTTGTACCTTTATTTCAACATATGTGTACAACATATCAGATGTACATATATGTACATCTAATATTTTTGCCATATGTTCCATACATAATATAAAATGAAATCTTTGAATGAAAATGAATATATTTGAATATAAGTGAATTAATAAAAATTTTAATAGAACTGATCTCGGATCAGAGAATGGTCTATTTTGTAAAATTTATAAACTTTTATTAATATTTCAATTAATTTAACTATATATTAAATGATACAGAACTGAAAGCAACCAACTTCTAAAATTAATTCTAAGTAAATATTTGATGAAAATATAAAGATTCAACTCCTGCCAGCAATTTTACTGTAGAAAAAGAACTATTTAAACAGAAATCATTAATCTAAAAGTATCTCAGAATCATAGATTTAAAACGAATACTTGGAAAAATGAAAAGACCTTCATGATATTTTCTCTAGTCTAATAAATCGATCCAAAAGACACCTTCTACAAAAGTTTTTAATATGCTTTATCATTTCAATCCATATTTTTGCTTTTTAATTAATTTGCATTTATACTTGCAATCCTTGAAAAATTCACCAAAAAGAATTGATATATTAATGCCAAGAATAATTCCATTATATATTTAATTCTTTAATATTAAAACTGATTACACCTCTGCTTCTTTAAAGTTGATAGCAATGTTTTTGGAAATGTGCCATGTAAATGAATTCATACTACATAAAACAAAGAATTAGTAAGTAAAAAGATAAAATCATTAATTTGAAAGTAGTGTGGTGCTATCTTAATAAGACAGATAACATCTACGGGAGATGAGCATGCTTTTGTCCTGTGGTTATGTTATCGGCCTCCTAATCCAAAGGTCCCAGGTTCTATTCTGAGCCAACATCTAATTTCCGCAGTAGAATCATAGATTTAAAACGAATACTTAAAAAAATGAAAAGGCCTTGATAATATTTTCTCTAATCCAATAAGCGAATCCAAAACACACATTCTTCAAAATATTTTAATATACCTTATCATTTTAATCCATATTTTTACTTTTTAATTAATTTGCATTTATACTTGCAATCCTTGAAAACTTCACCAAAAAGAATTGATATATTAATACCGTGAATAATTCCATTATATATTTAATCCTTTAATATTAAAACTGATTAAACTGATAAACTGTTTCTATAATGCTGATAGCAATATTTTTTAATGTGTCTTATAAGTGAATTCATATTACATAAAACAAGGAATCAGTAAGAAAAAAAGATCAAATTAGAAGCAATTAAAATAAATTTGTTTAATGTAGGAGAAATTTTGCTGTCAATTCCTAAACTTCAAATTTATTTAAAATACTAATTAGACGAGAAAGGGTACTTGAGATACTTAAGTGTGTTTGAGAGATCCTTGTTTTAAACTAAACGCATATTTAAATATTAAGCCTTTTAAAATCCGATCCATATGTCTGAGATGCTACTTCAATATAAGTGGTTAAAACAATTTTCGATGAGAGATATTTTATGTATTAAAATGTATTAAGTATAACTATCTTTATTATAATTAATAAATACCAATAAATTGGTGCCTTTCTTTGAGAGAAAATAAGATCATTGCAGTAGTAGACATTATATGGGATTCTATACTGAAAAAAAAATTGTTTTCGAATATTTAACCTTTAGATGAAAAATCTATAAAGAATTTGATACCAATCAACTCATTTTTTTTGTGCTATGGATATTTTATTCAGGGTAGTATTATTCAAATATTTATCTTGCTTTTAATAGGATGCTTGTTTATAAAAATTATGTGGCACCAATTTTCTAACTTTATATCATTAAGTCAGCAAAATAATTTATGTTATCTAAACTTCATATACCTTTCCTTGCTCGTAAAGGGCAGATAATTCCAAAATTAAATGGAGATACATAATATGATCAGTGTTATATACATGAAGCCGAATTACTATTGGAATCCATTTTAGAATCACTTTTGAAGGAAGGATGAGTAATGTATGGGATAATATTTGAATGGCTTATAATAGGTAATTCTTGTTATCGAAAGTTATTTGCTACCAATTTTTTAATCTTAAATCAGTTGACCAGTGCAATAAGCTATTGTAATGTCTTTATCCTGGTCGATCAAATAAAAAAATAGAATTTCAGACGATTCGTTTATTTACAGTCATATATGTATATAAAAACAACTTGTTCTAATCTGGATTAAAATATTTTAATAATAAGCTATTGTAATGTCTTTATACTGGTCGATCAAATAAAAGAATACAATTTCAGACAATTCGTTTATTTACAACCATATACATATATATAAACAATTTGTTCTAATCTGGGTTAAAACATTTGATATTTACATCATTTGGAAGTTGATGATATTTCCATAACAGTCGAAGATTGAAGGTTTATCGTGAAACAGGTTCCCCATCAATTAGGAGAAAGAACACCACCAGGAACTAGGAGATTGTTAGTTAACACGGCTACTTCTAGGTGGATCGTAATTCACCAGTCTACCAGCCAAGAAGTCTCTCCTTTCCTTCAAAAAACCCCGCATTTTATCTCTGTCCAATATCAGCCTCTCATTTTACATTGTCCACTTGAGATCTCTATCGCCCAATAGTTGTTCAGCAAAATGCTCCCGTCAGTGGCACCAGTCGATCGTGGGAATGTCCATTAATGATGCGTCCTCGTAACTGACAGTTCTGGAACACGTGTTAATGATAGCTCCTTCACAATGGGAAAAATTTTGCATCAAAATGGTTTGACACTCCTTCCTCTTGAAGGTGCAATAAATTTATCTTAAACAATGAAAACCTACGCATTCTTCAGCTGGACAGCACTACTGTCCAGATGTGATGACCACTTGTGATGAGAATATCTTCCATCTAGCAATCTGGATGCATTTAACAAGTGAGGATTTTAACAGGTGGCAGGAAATGCCAATTATCAAGAATGGGTAAGGGGAACGTAACAATTTGTTATTTTAATGCCCCATATACTTTTGCTTTCTCAATAAGGGCAGTAAATTCCAAAATTAAATATAGATACATCATATGATCTGTGTTATGTACGTAGTGACGAATTATTTTCAATGAATTTTATACCTTACTGGAAGAGGAATGACACACATAGCAATTGAAGTTAAGTTTCTTTCATTATTAAAATTCAACTTGAATTCATTTTACTTTGAATTAACTGACGTAGTCATTCACGTGTATTAACTGAACCTGAATCAATTCCTGAATACAGCGTGTGTACAATTTGTCATCTAGTAATAATCAGATATATTCAATGCCTTGCTGGTCGTATTTTCCAATTACATTCTTTAAAATGCATGCAGTTACTTTTATTACCAACCAAATCAGTAGCTGCTATATATCTTTAAAGTTTAAATTTTTAAAAATCGTATTGATATGTTACTATCAATATGGATAATCGGTTGTTATTAACACTAACGGGTCATTCTTACTAATAACCAAACTGGTTAGTATTAATAATAACCGATTATTCACATTGATCGTAACATATATAGGAGGGTTATAGTTAAAGTACAAAAGGTTTGAAGTACTGTGAAAAAAGATGTTTGGAATATGTTAAAGAAATTTGGTATCTGTTATATTTACTACATGAGGAAATGAATTACACAATAAAAAAAATTAGTTGGCATTTTGCCATATGTGGCGCTTTTTAATGACAATATTTTATTCATTGTAACTATAGCAATTTCTTTGTTAAAACATGAAATGCGTAATGTATCACGTTACTTGTTATATATGGGATCCTCCAAGCCCTGTCAAATGCTTTATTGTGCAATTCATTTCCCTCTTTTTAAATATAACGTATACCAAATTTCTTCACCATACTTAAAATAGTTTTTCTTTAACAGTTCTAATACTTGCACTTTAATTATAACCAACATGTATATTTTAAACCTACATTATGGATGCAACGCAATGTCCCTTAACCAGTGCCTTTGGAGTAGAAAAGGTTAATCATGCTATATATATCGTGTGAGCATTATTTACACAAGAATAACATAGAGTTAACACATGGCTAAAGTATTTAAAAGACGTAATTATTTTATTAATAACCAAAAATAAAAGTTGTCATCTGCATAAAGGTCTGAATATCATGTTGTAAAAAAATGCATCATGTTTTGTAAGCCTACAGTATGCATGCGAATACAATGTTCCCATAAGAACGCCAGTAGAATGCTAAAAGATAATCGTGTTATAAAAGCACCGCTATCATGCGAGTTCTATCTATACACATGGTAATTAATCAAAGATTAGCAAAATGCACAGCATGTTCTATCAGTGGTAGCGATCAGTCTATTTAAATTATCACTAATCCATTCTCTCGCTAAATACCTGCACCCACCAAGATGGAGCGGTACAGGTTTCCAGATGTCACGAGTCTCCCCGTGACAGTCTCCGTGTGTGCGTGTGACTGATGACGCGTCGGCATGCCATCATTTGTCACAACTGACTTTCTCGGCGACATCGATTAGTGTCACCAGCGACAAATTGCCTATTCTTATGCAAACGAAGGTGGACGACAATTACCGCGAAATCCATAGCAAATCACCGCAATCCACTCACTCTTTTTGGGGCCCGAAATGATTAGTCTGTGCCTCGGATGATTGCCTTTGGTGGTCGACCCCTTGAAAGACAGACACGTGCCTGTACAAGGAGAGGGATTTACGTTGTGTTTGATTTGACGAGAATTACAGGGTTTCTACAAAGTCACGATTCGTCATCTTGTGGTTTATAGTAAAAGTAGTTTTGAGCTGTTGCCAAATTATTGGTTGATTGACTGAAGCTATGGGGGATGAGGGGCGTCTTTTCTTCATGAACAGTAGGTACAGATGAAGTTACAATAGTATTTTTTTCATCTCCGTACAAAATGGTACTGATGCTTACCAGAAGTTTTTCATCTCCGTACAAAACGATATCGATGTTTACCAGAAGTTTTTTCATCTCCGTACAGAGTGATACACATGCTTATCAGTAGTTTTTATCATCTTCGTGCAGAGTGGTACAGATGCTTACCAGTAGTTTTTTTCATCGTCTTACAGAGTGGTACATATTCAATAACAGTTGTAGTTTTATCTTCTCTATATAGAGTGGTACAGATGCTTAAACACTAGTTTTTCATTTATGCTTAGAATGGTATAGAAACTATACTAGGAGTAGCTTTCTTCATCTTATAGAATGGTAATAGTACAACAGTATTTTTTCCATCTCTATATCGAATAACACAACTATTGTACCAATAAATATTTTCTCCGTATAAGGTGATGCAGGTGTTGCACTTTTAAATTGTACCCTAAAGTTCTCCCTTGCACAAATGCTAGTACATATGTTGTATCATTGCACCATGCTTCTCAGAATTTTCTTACTTTAGATACCTTTTTGATTGAAAAATATCTGCCACTTTGTTTAAGCGCAAATAAATTTTTAGGTCCCTAAAAAACTAAAGAGTAACAAGAAAGGAGCAAACAAAAAAAAAATACAACGAATCAATGAAAAACCATTAAATAAAAAAATAAAGTACAAAAATTGCGAAGTTGTAAATGTGTATTCTTTTAGAAGGATTTATGTTTCTTTTTTATGAATTAAAATTTCAATCAAAGAAAGTTTATTTACTTTTTTAGAAATTCTGATGTTTAATTTACAAAACAAATCCCTTAAATAACAGTTTCTTTTTTCAGGTGAAGGCAAATATTTGTAATTTTTTAATCAAATGAATTATACCTTGGGACTAAAATTTTAAGGAAAAATGTTAGTAGTTTAGCGCATATTGCTATGATGGTTTTAAAATTATTTTTTTATTTGAAACAAGTTTCTTCATTTCTTTCTCCAGGCAATTAAATATCTTAAATTACCTGGTTTAACAGCACAATAGCACTTGGGCAGTTTGAAAATGGAATGTTAATATAACTAACAGAATAACTTTACAAAAATTTGTATATTCAGTTTCATGACAATTGACGCAAATCAGTAAAGAAATTTTAATTCAATCTGCACCAAAAACGGTTTATAATTGTAGCTTAATCACACGCAGAACTAAATGAAGACATGAAGTAAAATTGTATGTTAAAGATTAAGAACTATAGATCTTTATATAAGACTCTTAATTGAAAGTTAGGATGTTTTTAATGTAACCAAGCACTTGTCGATATGGTGATTAAAATCTTTCTTTAAATTACTAATTTACAAAGAGAATTGCGCTTATATGTTGATTTTCCTTTTAGATGTCTGAGAATGAGTATTTTTATAAGTCAATGAGTGAATTAAATATATATATATATACTATTTACAAACTTTAGTTTTACTCTTGTTTATAAAAATCAAATTTCATGATCCATTTCATATATATTGAGGGACTGGAATTTTAATTTTTTTTTCATTTGGATCGTCCAGATAACACTGAAATAGAATAAAAATAATAACACTTTGATAATAATAATTTTCAAATTATTATTATCAAAGCAATTAATTAAATTTAATTTTGATTTCTTGCTGGTAATTCCCCTTGGAAATCGATTTGAGAAAAAAATGAAAAATCAGTAAGGTTTTAAATAATGCATTATAAACTAAAGGCAAATATTTATAAGTATTTTTATGCTTTTAATTTATACTTTTATAACTATATATTTTTTAGTTTTGAAATAAAGTATTTTTATTTTATTCATTTCTAATACGAATCCATTCTCTTGGTATGGAAGTAACATATTTTCTTTAACGAATCACATTAATGATTAAAAACAAAGTTACAAGGAAATTTCGTTGAAAAGTTTTTTTGAAATTATTAATCTTATAAATTAAAACTTCTTAAAGAATTCTTAATTAAATTTAATTGATTGCCAGTTAATGTTTTGATTTTTTTGTATGTGAAAATAAATCAGGATTTTTGTCAAGCAATTGGCGTTAAAGCATTATCTTATGCATAAAATTATTAACTTCAAATAACACAAAACTTAAAATTAAATATTTATATGATTACTTACTTTTAATTCTAAAATATTTTTCTTTTAACTTGTTTATGATTTCATAATCTAATTTGAAAGAGAATTTCTAATCGCATTAGTACATACATCTCAATAACGATTTAACATCAAACTAATGATGAATTTTTGACTTTAATAAATGAATTTGAGTTTCATGCCTCATAAAATAATACATATTCCAGTGCAATTACCAAAGTAAATATTTACAAATAGATACTTTTATATTATTGTTTAATTATAGCGTTAGTTACAATCTATAAGGTACAAAGTGTCATTATCAGAAACCTTCATAACAAATGAAATATAATAAAAAAATTAAGCTGTAAAAATATAATAAAATTATGATGTTAAAAAAAATAGAAATCATTTATCTTTGTTCATGGTGCGGAGCTATAATTTCTGAAGTAGTAATGCTAACTTAGGCAATGCTATTTCCTGACAATGTTATATATATATATATATATATATATATATATATAAACTGTTGTTTAAGCATCTATACAGAGAAAGGAAAAAAATTGCTATGAAAAAAAATTACAAATGTTGCTGCATCAGTATCATTCTGTGCGAAGATGGGAAAAGCTACTGGTAAGCATTTCTATCACTTTATACGGCGATGAAAAATTATTATTGTTGCTGTATCTGTACCTACTGTTCAAAAAAAAAGTTCGTTTCGCATTTGCTTACAATATATATTTGCTAGTATGTAATGTAAACGTCAATATGGTACTGATCTATATATGTTGATCAGATGTGAAAATTCAAAGAAAATGGAATAGAAGATACGATTTTGTATTTACCTAATTTAACATAAGATTATCGAGATTTTTTGTCATAACCTTTAAGTAATTTTAAAGTTCTGCTAATTTAATATTCTAGTCCTAAAACTAAACTAAACAGATTAATAATAATCAATATTCAATGATTACAAAAAAATACCGGAAATTAAAGATAGACTCGGAATAAAACATCGAAAGAAAACTTCAGGATAACAATGGTATCTTGTATTTACTGGAATTTGAGAAAAAAAGGCGGGGGGGGGGGGGATTTTCAAGAAAGCCATTTTACGAAGTTACGCAGTTCCAGTGAACAACCCAAATTTTTCCTTTACCCACTAAAAGGCCAAAATACAATAGAAAATTTCTTCTCCAGAATACAAAACATATTTCTGCTCCAAAAAACAATCGAGGAAGAATGAAAGAGAAAAAGAAGAAGAGGAAAAAAAAAGTCGAAGCCAAAAACTTTCCATTCAATCTTCACTGATCGTTCTAGAGTACCTCGGACGACAAAAACCAATTCCTTTAAAAGAGTCACGCGTTTAAGGCGATCGAAAATAAAAGCCTTTCCCTCAGTGGCGTCCATTTCGAAGACCCCGGTAGCAGCAAACACTTAACTTAAACCTGCCTGGTTACCGAGTGCGCCAAATAAATTCAACAGCCCTCTTGTAAGAAGGGGGCAGAGCTGGCAACTATGATAATGTCCGCTGTAAAAAGGAACGGATTGTGCGAGTCGGATTTTCGTAGCCAGACCGAAATTTGCATGTCAGACCCCCCATCAATCACCAGCTCAAACGATCTTAATGGAGTGGTTGCGTGACGGCCACCTTTCGTTTGACAATGCTTGAGACACGACGTGCTTTTAATCAGGGACATGCTCCGCCAGGCACTGAAGGGGGGAGGGGACCTGCTTGCTTTGCATGTGAAAGGGGTGGTGCTGAAGCGTTGGACGTAACTGCAGGTTGGATTCCACTTTAAAAAAAATCGTTTTCAGTTTTCCGGTAACAATTTATCTTTCAAAAGCGGTTTCTAAGTAATTTATGGTTAAGAGTCGGAATAATATATTAACAAAAGCTATTATTAAAGAGAAGAAAACTAAATTGTTTCTTCAGTTATTAAAATTAATTACTGCATCTGTATCTACTGTTCATGAAGTATTACTTATCCAGATTATTACTAGTATCTACTAGTAATTACTACAATTGCCAGTAATTCAAAGAAAAGTAAATTGTTTCTTCAGTTATTAAAATTAAGTATTAATTTTTTATACAGGCGTCCTAGCATAGAGGTAGTATGTCTTCCCAGTGATCTGGGCGTCACGGTTAGAGTCCCAGTTCGGGCATGGTTGTTCTTCTGTGTGTTCTATCTGTGAGATGTATAAATGCGCCCCCCTGTAAAAAGGGGTTGTGCAAGCGAAGGTGTGTGTCACCTTCATTTGAGCTAGAAGTCAGACTCCTGCCTCTGAGTGCTCAGGGATCTTTACCCACAGAAGCTACTGCACCCCCTTTCCGAGGAAACACGGATACGACATCATCATCCTCTCTAGTTTTTATCATCAGTTGAAATTCTGTATCCTTCATTTATAAGTGAATTAGTTATGCCTGGTGACTAGCTTGAAAACCCGCAGTAGAGACTTTACTTTTTATTAAACTATTAATATTGTTGTTGCGCAATCAATCAAGTCTAAGTGTGAAAAAGAACTGCAGTGAACTGAGCACTGAATGACGTATGCAGTTCGAGAGAGTTTGTATTTAGAGAAGATTAAAAAATAGCTGTAGTGGTTACTGTGATGTAGTATCTTTTATGTTTACCTTCATGTTTTATGTCTGTGTCCAACCAAGAAAATATTTTAATGGAAGTATCTGCTTCAACTTTTTCAAACTGCTAGAGCAGCTGGTAGCTGATAAGAATCTTTACATAACAACTGTATCTATTTTTTTTTCTAATTTTATCTTACCATTTAATAATGCTAAATAATATAAATTTAACTAAGCTATCAATAAAAAAAGACAAGAATTATGAAATTCAATTACAAATAAAGGCTTCTGAACAAAAGCTATTAAAAGATGCATTGTATATAGAGGGCGCTAATGCTGCTACAACTAAAACACGAATGACTTAACCAAATTAAATATTAAGTTAAATGCAAAAAAAGAGCCCAAAAGAAAGACGAGATGAGTTCGACTTCAAAATTTTTTTCAATTGTCACCCTTAGGCAAAAATTCAATCCAGGGATTTCCTTTGTGAGATGCCACACTTTCATCCTAGTTACCCGAAAATCCTATGCAATTGTGGCTAAGAATCAGTATCATAAAATCACAGATAATAAATCACACAATAATAATAAGTACTTTTTATTGTGTAATTTATTGTCAATTTCTTGGGACTTTAATATTTTTTTAATTATAAATAGTCTTTTTCTAATTTGGTTTTTTTTTCTTTCAATTTTGTTGTGGACTAGCTTAGATTTAAATTTTTAAAATAATATTTTGCTTATTGTTATAGTGTAACATAATTTTTGATTTTATGACATTAATACTTATATCTAAAACCTCTATTTTATGGGATTTTTTGGCCACGTAGGGTCAATAGTTTTGATGACACTCAAACACCTCACACACACACAAAAAAAACTCTGGTTCAAATCCCTGCTCCTTGGAAAAGAATTCAGGCAAGATTAATCTTTTCTTCCTTTTTTGTAGCTCTTTTGCATTTAATTTGGCGTTTCTAATGAGTTTAAAAATATCCGTTTATTACAAACTATTGTGCTTTAAAGGTAAATAATATTACGCATTACGAAATAAAAATGGAAACGAAAACTTTTGCTTCGCAGTTAAAATACAACCAGAGAATTTCTTTACGTTGTTTTACGTTATTGAAAGCACGCGACTCAATATTTTAATGGAACAAAATATTAGATCAAATTTCATCTTCATAATAAAAGTACTGCAACAAATTGTATACAAAATTTTAAAAATATTAAAATTAAAGAAGAAATTACGTGCAAACGATAACAGGTATCATTAAAAAGATAATTTGCGATTTCAAATAGTGAAAAATCATATTTGTGAGATAAAAGTTTCTAAATATGTGACTGAAAAATCACTAGAACCTTGGTTGACTTTTAATTAACAAATTTTAATTAATGTTTGAATTTTGGAAAATTAAAGTAATTTATCCATTGTTTAGAAGATTATACGCGATATGTTTCATAAAGAATCGAACAAAAAAAATGTAAAATCGTATTATATATCATAAACCTTTATGTATAATATATTTTTACATTTAGCTATAACCATGTTGAAAAAATCTACGTTATTTATTATTTAAGTACAAAAATTACTATACAATATTTCACTTTGTATTTGTTGTCGAAAATAAATCTACAAAATTATTTTCATTATTTGTTTACAACTCCTGCACATACCCTCTCTGTCCTAAATATTCTAAATAAAAATTACTTTTGTTTGCAAAACAACTATTTTCTTATACAAAATATATTTGAAACAATAATTTCAAACTAACTAACTATATATATATATATATATACACACACACTGAACTGACAAAAGTCATGGGATAGCAATATGCAAATACACAGATGGCAGTAGTATCGCAGCGAAAAAGTATAAATGCGCAGTTCGTTTTCCAAAGCTTTCATTTGTGTTCAAATTATTCATGTGAACAGGTTTTTCGTGGTTAATGGCGCACGACGAGAATTAACAGACTTTGAACGCGGAATGTTAGTTGGAGCTAGACGCATGGGTCATTCCATTGCGGATATTGTTAGTGAATTCAACATTCCGAGATCCACAGTATCAAGTGTGTGCCGAGAGTATGAAATTTCAGGCATCACATCCCATCATGGACAGCGCAGTGGGCGACCACCTGCACTTAACGACCGAGACCGCCGACGTCTGTGTAGAATGGTCAATGTTAATAGACACTCAACACTTCGTCAAATAATTGCAGGAATCAATGTGGGACGTACGAGGGACGTGTCCGATAGGACTGTGCGGCGAAATTTGTTTTCCTTGGGCTATGACAGCAGAAGACCGACTCGAGTGCCTTTACTGACAGCACGACATCGCCTGCAGCGACTCTCCTGGGTTCGTGAGCATATCGACTGGTCCCTATACCAGTGGAAAACCGTGGCGTGGTCAGATGAGTCACGATTTTAGTTGTTACGAGCTGATGGTAGAGTTCGAGTGTGGCGCAGACCTCACGAAGCCATGGACCCAAACTGTCAGCAAGGTACTGTTCAAGCTGGTGGTGGCTGCATAATCGTGTGGGCTGTTTTTACATGGCATGGGCTTGGTTCTCTGGTGCAAATGAACCGATCATTGACTGGAAATGGTTATGTTCAGCTGCTTTCAGATCACTTGCAGCCATTCATGGACTTCACGTACCCACACAACGATGGGATTTTTATGGATGACAATGCGCCATGTCACCGGGCCAGAACTATTCGCGATTGGTTTGAAGAACATTCCGGACAATTCCAGCGCATGATCTGGCCACCTAGATTGCCCGATATGAATCCCATTGAGCATTTATGGGACATCATCGAAAGGTCCGTTCGTGCCGAAACTCCTGCACCATCCACACTTTCACAATTATGGACGTCTATACAGACAGCATGGCTCAATATTCCTGTCGAGGACTTCCAATGACTTGTGGACTCCATGACACGTCGAGAGTTGGTGCACTTCGCCGGGCAAAAGGAGGACCGACATGATATTAACAGCCATCCCATGACTTTTGTCACTTCAGTGCATATATATATATATAGATATATATATATATATAATATTACTTGTTACGAAATGGCAGCAATGAATTGCAAACGTTTTGATATACGAAAATTCAACGACTTCTTTATTCAGCGTTTTTACAACTGCACTTAATTCAACACTACATTAATTAAATTAAATTATTTTATTATAAATATTGCTTGCTGTATCAAACACTTTCTTCACTGAAAGGAATGAAGGAATAAACTTTAAACTCGAAGTTTAATAAATGAGAGTGAAAATAGCTTTAATTATCACTATGGATACTCGCTTTGTAGGTAAATCATACATTTATCTACTGGAAATAGATGGCTTCCAAAACTATAAATTTCCCCAAAAAATTTTTGCATTTTCTTAAGACTCAAAAATTCATCTATTTAGTGATATCTATTTCATTTCTACAGTTTTTTCCTTTAAGTTTAGTAAATTCTTCAACCTGAATTTACAGGGTTACAATGTGTTTAATGTTAGATTAGGTTTAATTCAATTTGGTTTGAAAAAATCATTTTAAGAGCAATGTTCACTTAAATTGTTTTTTTAATGCTATGGAGTTATATATAGTATAAAATCCATTTCCTGAGTCATCACCCTTGCTTGAGATGGACCCTTGAAAAAGTCTACAGGCCGGATTCTTTTTCTCTTTGTTGTAATTTTGATTATGCTGTATTCCTTCTTACTTAGCTTATATTGTTAATTTATATATATGTATACATTCAAAATATAATTTCCTTCTGTTCTTTTTTCCTGTATCAATATGCGTTTTCTTAAGAAGGTTTTTTGTTTGTTTGTTTGATTTTGCAAATGTATAGTATCGTCAAATGTTGCTTGCGCCTTCGTGCTAATCGGGGTTGCTCATGTGTGGTCCAATCAAATTTCCCGCATGGTCTCTGGCTGAATCGGGGTAGTTCTTGCTAAACACTTTTAGTTCCTACCCCCAATAATTTGCTGCTGAAGGAAACAGTTAAAATCCTATTTTTCCTATTCAAATAAATTGAAATTTTGAAAAAAGGTTTAATAATTTTGAAAAATAAGCAAGCTAATCGCTAAAGGCGGCTCTAGCATATTAAATCTTACTTTAAAAATTATCAATATTTTATCAAAAATACTGTTTTTTGATAAAATATTGATTGTTTTTCATCAATATTTTATGAAAAATTTAATTAGAGGTTGAAACGAGAAAAAACCTTGATTGCATTTTATATTACTTTATTTATTTCAAAGTATGACTTTGAAATAAATAAAGTAATATAAACTGCAATCAAGGATTTTTCTCGTTTTCCACATTTAATTAAATTTTTGATAAAATATTTTCCCTTTCTTTAAAGGAAATATGATTCTCTAACAATTTTTTACTGTCTGTATTCACTCTGCTGTTGCAATCTAGGATTTTGCTAGCCAGCATACTTTCTTGGATACTATTCTTAAATCCAATTTGTGGAACATCTTGATTTGGTTGTCCACAAACTAAAATAACCTCAGACTGTCCACATGAGTTCTTATCGGCGGTATTGTCATTAGTAGACTTCTCTATAAAACCTGCATTCCACCAGAATGTTTCCCAATAAATGCCATAGTTTGTTTTTTCTATTCGGAACTTTTATTGTGTTGCTATGTTACATTTCTGCTTCAAAATAACAAAATGTGATCTAGTTAGAAACATAGTTTTATTTTCCATGTAAAATAATTTTATATGTCTGCAAGTTTAATGCTAACAAAAAACTGGTTTAGAAAGTTTAGTGTTCATATATTTTTTTCATCTTGAGTATTGGAAATATTTGTATTCCACTCTACTTGAACATTCACTTTATATTTTCCGTAGGAGTTATATAGCATTGAGACATTTATATAAAGCACTAGCATTTACAAAATCAATCTTTCGCATATACAATTATTCAAGGTTTGTAAGCAATAACAGTCGAAAGTTGGATATTGGAGAAGTTTGTTTTATATAATGATTATTGATCATTTAGGAAATATGATAAAATTATTGGTAGGTAGCTTTGGATGTTAAAATTTCTCTCGAATTAGTCATTAAATATGACAGAAAGGTTGAATATTAAAAGCTCCGACTTGTCTTTTTTCTTAGATTTCATCAAAAACTTATTTAGTGCTTTTTATATTATTTAGCTAATGATGAATGAAAGTATTTCAATAAAAGTATTCATGTATAGTGTAATATTTCCCCCTTTTTCCTCACATGGTAATTGGCATTCCTACCAGATGTAAAGTCACCCGTTTACCCACACGTAGTTAAATACCTACTGACCACAAGATGGGGATCCTCTTCACCAGTAGAGTCATTGTGTCTGGTAATTTGTTGTATCCTGATAAAGGTCACATATATGTGGTTCGTCGTTTCAAAAAGATCCATCACGTCTTCAAAGGAGAAGAATGTCAAAACATGCAGATGTAATTTTTTTTCCATTATAATGGGACTCCCCAAATTTTCTAGAAACGATCACCACCAGCAACTTTCGCTATTAAGTGTCGAAATCAGGTGGATTTTAGCCGGTGTTAGCTGCGAATTGATTATAATTAACATGTATTCGAAAGGAGGATGGATCTTTAGCAAGCATTCCAAAGATCGACTGGAAACCATTGAGGAAACATTACTGGGTTATAAGGAATTCAACTTCACCAATGAGAAAGTCAGAAACAAAGATCAGACAGAAACAAACTGCGGGTTGTTGTTGTCGTTCTTTCTTGAAGAAAAAAAAAACAGATGAGCAGTGAAAGACGTCAAATGAGAATTCAGAGAGACATTGGTACTCAAATAAGTTCCTGATTTTGAGAGAAGCTCCGTGAGATTCGAGTTTCTGGATTAGACTCCACCAATAAAGATATGTGAATTTCTGGAGCGATCCCTTTAGAAGCTAAGTTGAGCCAGTTTTTTTTTTTTTTTTTTTTCGTATTTATTCACCGATTTGATTGAGGAAATATTGCATGATTAAACTTTCAGCTGTTGGGTGAATTTTTGTAAATAATATAAACTTTGAAGATAACAAGTTGTTTTTAGTGCATATACAAATTAAAATAAATAAAAGAATCGTTTATTACGCTACTCTTTTATTAGATCTTTCTAGATCTAGATATTATTACAGATTAATTAACATTAACATATTATTAATATCATTTAAATGTTCAGTAATTAAATATTTCATAAAAATATATTATGTGTAGATAGAAACAATTAAATAATTTATTATTTCGACTTTTTAACACATATTTTATAATATAGCAATAAATAATTAATTACGAACAAAACTTTATTCAGCTATTTTAATTTTAATTTTCAAAGACGGTACATCCCTCTCCTCTTTCATAATTATTAGCAGGCCCTGTGAGAATTTTATACACCAAAGAATTCTTTTATTTGGCATAACCATCAATAGATTAATTTTCAAACGTATAATTCAAACATCTACATTATGCATAAATGTATGATTCACACATCTATATTATTCATAAATATAAGAAATGTATAATAAATATACAGCATATTGAAATAGTTCGAGAAATTTTCAATAAGATCAAAATTAGCATCCTTTCCTTCAATTTTTTTCTGAAAAATTGATTGATGAACATTGCTACATTATTAAACACTTTAAATTGTACCCCAAATTTATATTTATGACTGAGCGAAAAAAATATTTGAATCAATAAAACCAATAACTTTATCATACATGAATTGTCAAGTATGCCAGCATGTCGAGAGAAGGACTAAGTCACGTTGAAAGATTTAAATTATTAAAAGAGAACCAAATTTATTTGACCTTAGTTTTCAATAAACCGAAATGTACTGTAGTAAAAACCGCCATTTCACTGAAATCATGTCATTATCCTTTGTTCATTAAAATTTAAATAAATCCTATGAAAATAAATAAAATTATCTTTACATCTATTTTATATGCTACCGACTTGCCAGAATTTCGAAAGATGTCTAGGTTTTATTAAAAGATCTAAATTATTAAGAGAGAGCTAAAATTATTTTGGTTAGTTTTCAATGTACCGGAATATACTGAGATAAAACCTAACATCTTCTCACCAAAACTATACCATTAGCCTTTGTTCATTAATATTTAATAAATCATTAAAATTATCTTTCCGTCTATTTCATATAATACTGGCATGTCAGAATGTCGAGAGAATGTCTAGGTTTTATTAAAAGATATAAATCATTTTAGAGAGAACTAAAAAATTTTCAGGTTAGTTTTCAATATACCGGAATATATTGGGGTAAAATCTAACGCCATTTAACCAAAATTATATCATTATTCTTTTTCATTAATATTTTAATAAATCATTTCAAAATCAATAAAATTATTTTCCCAAATATTTTATGTAATACCGGCATTTGTTTCATGTACTGGAAAAAATGTTCAGAAACATTTTTTATATGCATCCAGAATTTTCTGCGATTCAAGTAAATTTCAATGCTGGTTAGTATACTTAAGTTAAATATCAAGTAATTATGTTTAAATAGTTATCACTAATTTACCAAACATAATAACTAGCTTAAAAGTAAATTTAGTATGACTAATTACAAATGCCAGTCTTTACATATAGCATGTCCAGTAGCTCTCGATATCAATAATAAAAACCGATTAATCGCAATTTTTCGTAAAATGCACATTCAGAAACGGAAGTTAAGCCGTCGCAGAAAGACTTAAGCACTTAGTTTCATCCGCAAAGCAAAGTTTCCATGTAAAACTTGTTTTCCAACATTTATTTTGTCATTGCAGTAAAATAGGCGATCCTTCTTAGTGACGGATAACATTTAGCTAGTTATAAGATTCCAATAAATTCACGCATGCTCACAAGGAAAATTGTGTATGGGCTGAAAGTGTGGGCAATAGCAAGTGCTTTACTTGACGGAACAAATATTTGATACGGAAAAGTTTCTGAGCATGCGTGGTTTTACTAGGTTTCTAACAGTTGGCTGAAAATAAACCCTTGTTAATAGCAGTCATTGAAAACTGTACTTTTAGTAGTTTTCAGAAAGTAGAGCCGAAATTTTACTTGAACATAAATATAAATGGTAAAATCCAGAATTCTTTTTAAATCGGAAAGAATTCGCATCAAATACGACACTTATAGTTGCTTTTAAAATAATTTTTAACCTTTTATTTTATGTGAATATTTATTAACACATTCGCTACCGCTGACAAGCCTGTGTGTTACAAATCTATACTTATAATAAAGCTCAATGTGTGTGTGTGCGTGTGTGTGTGTGTGTTGGCGCTCTACAGGCCAGACCGTTGGACCTACAGTTACCAAATTTGGTACATGTATACCTTGGAGGTCGGGAATGTGCACCTCGGAGCCCTTTTTTTGAATTTTTAATTAGAATTTGAATTAATTAAAATTTAAGCGAAATTTCGACGTTTTTCCGCTATAACTTCCGAAAATATTATTGCACAAACATGATTTTTATATAAATTTAAAGATAAAAAATTAGCTTTCTAATGGTATCAGTTTTTTAAATTTATAATGTAAACTTCTATTTTTAATGAATTTTTAAAGAAATATTTTAACCACGTTTTTATCACGTGACTGGATAAAATAAAAGAATGCCGGTAGTTCAAAAAAAAAAAAAGACTATCATCGTAAAATAAACCTAAAGAAATGCAACTTTTAGCACGTGACTGGATAAAATAAAAGAAACAAAAAATGTGATATTTTCTTTGAAAAATAAATGCAAAGCAAACGTTTCTACAATCGTTTGCAATATCTATATCATTAACTGAATAAATCTTCTTTATTTACGGTAAACTTAATTGAATTTTGACAGGATATGCATTGAAATCCCGACTTAATGGCATATTTATGTAATCGTTTGCAATATCTGTATCATTAATTTAATACTTTTTTTCCCTTTCTCGCTTTCTTTAAAAAAACATAATTTTGGCAACACCATCGAAATTTTTTTTTAATATTTTGGAAGCATAACCGATGGTTAAAACTGACTGATTTATAAAATTAAAGAATATTATTAGGAAAAGGTGTACTTTTAGAACTTTCCGGCCGTCATCTTAAAGAAAATACTAATTTCAGGTCAATCAATGCCCGGAATTACTTCAAGGCTAATGAATATGTGATTTAATTGAAAATTTTAGAACGCTTTATTCATGGCGAACCAGCTGGTCGCCAAAGGCGGCTAGTAATATATAAATGTACCAAACCAACTATGTTATTAGGTGACACCTTCTCTCCTACAGTTAAAAGATTGCAGAGAAGGGGCCATCTAATTAGATAGATGGTTCTGATATCAGGGATGGATAGTGGCAGCGAACGTGTAAATCAAAAGACGACGGATCAGTAGAAATGGCAAGGTGAATCTTATTTCTTACTTGCTGATAACCAGTGAGTTGCTACCGAAAAAAATAACATGCAATCAATCAATAATTTGACAATGTTTTATCGAAATAGGATGACCGGTATGACAGTATATAAAATATGAACAAACAAATATATATTTTTATACCCTTGATTTGTGTATTCTTTAGAATGGTACAATATGGTGTTTTTTTCTGATTGGTAATGAAAGAAACTATTTATTATATCTCGTGATTCGTTTAATATTCGTTCAGAATTTTCAAATTTAATTTTAGAAAAATTTGATTAAAATATCATCTTGTTTTAAAATTGATTAAACATAGAAAATATATTTATACCATAAAATCGTTAATATAGTTGAAAAGATGTTTTTTGAAAATTAAGATCATGCGTATTTATTTGTACAATAATATTTTTGATAGTTTCTGTGAAAAGTGCTAAAATTTAATTTGAATTTTAAAACCCAGGATTGGTCTACCCAAAACTTTCTCGCATAATCTGTAATAAAGTTTTTACCTCTCAGAATGACTTACATGACATTTGAGTACTATAGCTACAAAATATTACCTTTTAACTTGGATTTAGCATTTCAACAAAATTTGTTGCCTCCTCGGCGAGTTATTTGGAGATCAATTCTTGGTAAATAGATGCGGTAAAGATTCGATTTCTATTTAATTTTAGATAAATGTAATATCCTTATAGCCATCACACAGGTGTAAACAATAAGCTAAACAAGTTTCATCGCAATCGGATGAACGGTTTAAGAAGACATAAGAGGTATACAGACAAACATTCATTTTTATTTTTATATATATTTAGCTAAGATATGTACGTATAAAATATTCATGTATTAAATAAAAACAATCGTACTGTTCATAAACAATATTTATTGTTATTATTTAAATTCTCCTTTAAACCTGGACTTCTATCAATTATTAAGATTTCTTGACAAGTGAGAAATACAGTAAGAGGGGAAAAAACGGAAGCAAAAGGCATGTAAAAGAAACTAATAAAAGAAAATGAGACTAGAGAATGTGTTTTAAATCTATATGATTTCAGAAGTGAATTTGCTGATATAACATTTTGGGGTCGGCACATATTAGTTATTGTGAGATGATAAAAGAGTATCTGAGAAGCTTTATTCTTTTGCATAGAATCTTGTTGGTTGCTCGCTGATTTTTGAGTAAACATATTTATTCGAGCATAGACAGGCACAGATAAAAAGACGGATCATTTATCACTTCTCCCGAAATTTGATGTTCCTATTTTTGGTTTATTATGGTCACATAAAAAGGTCGGAACACAAACTGGCTACAGTCTTTTTACTCTCTCATATACTTGATATAGATAAATTACAGTAATCATCAAAAAAAAATTCAAACTCTAGATTCTGAAGAATCTCCAAGTTTTAAATCTCCTTGAGTTCGAAAAATACATTAGTGGAAAATGTTCATTTATCTGTTCGTGACAAAGATAATTATAACAGATTTTGATTGTTATTTATTTTACGGTATTTACACCAAATTTTTCACACTTCTACCAAATTTTCAGTAAAATCTGTTCAGAGGAAGTTTGTCTGTCCAATAGTTCTAATACAAATCAACATGGTGACTACAAAACAAAGATAGCTACATAGATAAAATTCGGCACACATCCATAATGTAGACACCTGTCAAATTTTGGGCCAAATCTATATAACGGCGGAATATTTTTCGCTCTTTATTTTCATAAATATGTAAATGCGATAATTCAGAAACGAAAATGACTTAAATATGTCAAATTTGCTTTGGGATTTTGTGATTACAAGTCCAGTTTTGTGTCCTATTTTTGTTTCAATGGGTTGAGAAGAATGTGCCTAAAACATTAATTCGGTTTTTGGATATTATTAACTGTATGACAGGCATCAATCGACAAATAATTCGTCACTAATGATACAATGAATCCAGTAAAAATGCTAATTTTCTCTAAAATAATATTTTTTAACTGTTGTTCGACAATACTGTGTAAGGCGTTTTCCGAAGTGACTACTTCATTAGGGAATATGAGAGGAAGTTTTTGGAAGACCACTCCCTATGGTTATTTTTATTTATCTCAAACATGCTAATATCATCAACACATCAAACTTACATTTTTAATCTATTATAATATTTTCTTTTATTCAAAAAAATATATTACGCATCATCATGAACTAATATATCAAAAATTCAAGATGGTGGAGCAAACGTGTTTATTTAGTACATTCCAACCAAATAAATTTCAATTAAACAAACACCTTGAGAAGCAAATTATTTATTTCGCAAAGCAAAAATAGTTCTATATCTTTCATACTTCACAATTAAAACGAGACTGATTCGTTAAAATAATCCAAGTACCATTGGCAGCGGTCCGAAGAGCGTATACGCGCTAATAAAAGCAATCAACTCGGTTAAGGCAACTGTCTACCTACCAGTGCTCGTGTCTTATTTAATTTAAAAGTTATTTCTCAACGTTTCAGTCATTAAAGAGCTCTCGAAGGCCGCTATTGAATATTAAATCCAATTAAAATATCCAGAAGCGGAATTAACTGGGGACTTATTGTCAGGAAATTTCTGCCATTCGATGGCTCGGTGCAACGTTAAGAGGCTAATCATGAATTGTTTCGGTTCATGTATTGCGAATTAATTCTTGCCACTTGAGGAGTCAATAAAAAGAAAACAATCCAAATAATCCGAGACTAGCTTCGGGTTTTAATCGAGAAATTAAATGCAAATGCGGTAATTTTTCTTTAAACATTGGGATATAATTTAGATTTATTAATCATCGTAATTTTTTAGAATTTGTTTTCATCACATAGAATTTAAATCCATGGAATATTATTGGGTTCTTTAATCAATGGCAACTTAAACTCACTGTTAAGGGAAAAATTGTGTGGTGTATTACTGCTGTCGATAAAATAATTTTGAAATCAAACCTAAAGCAAATAGGTGAATCAAAAAGATAGCTGCACTTCATAAAAATTATTTCCACCAGAGGAACCAATAAAACGGAAACAATGCAAATAATCCGAGACTAGCTCCGGGGTTTAATCGAGAAATTAAATGCAAATGTGGTAATTTTTCTTTAAACATTGGGATATAATTTAGATTTATTAATCATCGTAATTTTTCAGAATTTGCTTTCATCACATAACATTTAAAACCATGGGATATTATTGGGTCCTTTAATCAATAGCAATTTAAGCTTGCTGGTAAGGTAAAAATTCAGCTGTGTATTATTGCGGTCGATAAAATGCTTTTGAAATCAAACCTAAAGCAAATAGGTCAATCAAAAAGATAGCTGCACTTCATAAAAATTATTTTTACCTGAGGAGCCAATAAAATGGAAACAATCCAAATAATCCGAGACTCGCTCCGGGATTTTAACCGAGAAATTAAATGCAAATGTGGTAATGTTTCTGTAAGTATTGGGATATAATTTAGATTTATTAATCATCGCTATTTTTTCGATTTCGAACTGATTCATCACATAGAATTTAAATCCATGGAATATTATTGGGTCCTTTAATCAATGGCAACTTAAACTCACTGGTAAGGGAAAAATTGTGCGTTATATTACTGCGGTCGATAAAATAATTTTGAAAATAAACCTAAAGCAAATAGGTCAGTCAAACAGTTATTTGCACTCCATAAAAATTTTCGATGAAAGGCTATTTTGATGAAATTTTGTAACATTTCAGGGACTTACCTGTATCTTATGACTTAGCGGGTTTCATGCGGCAATTTTAGTTTGTCTGCTAAAATGTTGTTAAAATGTATCGCGAACTGTAAAGAGATGAATTGGAAGTGTGTGTAGTGATTCGTATTTTGTGGGCGAAAAGATGAAACTGCACTAAAAATTCTCAACATTTACATGAGATTTATAATAAAAAAGAAGCATGTGATAGTACAACTGATTGTTAGAAAAACAAACAGCTGAAAAGAAGTAATAAAAGTATTCTGAAAAATAACAAAAGAATTCGCTCGGTAAGACAGCAAACGAAGATTCTGAAAATACAAAGAAAAAAAATTTCACCTCTATTTCTGTTTTAATTTCGTAAAATCAAAATTGTGAAAATAAAAGAAAATGATATCACGTAGTATTTGATTAATCGAAGTTGTTAATACTAAGTTTTAACAAGTGTAACAATCAAAAAACTTTTGAGCAATCGATATTTGGTATAGTAAAATAATTATTTGCCTAATATGAATTATTTATTTTTAATAGTAAAGTAGTTACTGAGAAATACATATCGCTATTATTTCCATATAAGAATATATAAATCAAATGTTCAATTTGCTTTTCTTGTTATTGGGATGATTACGTTAGAAAACTCGTCTGGAGGGTGTATAGGGGTAACAAGATGATGTTCAAAAATGATGTTTTAATAAGCGAATATTCCATAAAGCACGAAATAAAGGGTAACCGAAACACAGTGCAGGTATAAACAATGAGCAGCTCTTAAAGAAATCAACAACATAAGTAGATAGCAAATTGCTAATCGAGTAATAATAATTATTAATAGCATTGCAAATCTAACAATTTGGAGCATGCTTCACTAACAAATCCTAAGAAAGAGTGATTCCATCAAGCATCCCAAATTTTTATAGCTCCTCGATACAACCTGATGCCACATGGAATTTTCAAAAAGAACCTCTAGAATGATTTCATAATAATTATTTTAAACTTATTATAATGACGAGACTCATTATTATTATTAAACTTATTATTATGTAAACATTTAAATAATTTTTTTAACTTTTTAATAAATAAAAAAAAAACAATTTTCAATGCTTCTAATTTCATTTGAATTTCCTTACAAAATCTTTTTTTAAGGTTATGAAGGTTATTTTCTATACATACTGGAAGCAAATACACAATCTTAAACTAAGTAACTGAAAAGAAATACGAAGTATAAAAATTCACAAAATAAAATACAGCCAATACCACAACAGCTCATGTTTATTTCATGTATTTTCAATATTTTACAAGACAATACTTTGCGAGGACATCAACGTTACACAATTTGAGCATTATATTGATTTACATTCACCATCAACATGTTTTACTATGCAGAATTTCATATCCGCTGTTGACGGCAGACTGAAAAGTTGAAGCACATAACATCAAAACATCTTGTATTCCAGTTTGTTGATTCATGCTTATGTATTTCTTTAACCTTTTTAATACACTTTCACAAAAGCTACAGAAGCACAACTAAAGTTAAAGCAATATTTAAATATTATTATTTTTAAAAAAATTGTCTAAAATAAGTTAGAAATCTGTTCAATGTTATGCCTTTAAAATAAAATGATTGCATTAATTTTTATAGTAAAATTCCAATTTTCAATGGATGCTCAAAATTTAGTTTAAATAGTTAAAAAAAAGGTTTTAGTCTATTAAATTTTAGGTATTCCACAATACTATTATGAAGTTTTCGAATAAAATTTGAAACATAACAAATAAAACAGTCATATAACCAATTATTAATTACGTTATTATAATGAAAATTTAGATCCATTAAACATGGTTTAGATATATTTTTAATTTATTATTTAATTAGTGCATTATTATTACTAAAATGAAAATGATGAACTTATAGCAAATCATACACAACATTCCTTAAAATGTAAAAAAAAATTACATAAAATTTTAATTATTTTGAAATAAATAATACAATATACACATATTAAGTAATGCAGTAAGTAAATAAAGAAAAAAACAATGAAGGTATATTAGGTTATTGTATTATTTATTACAATAATCTTCATTATATTTAATTTGCAGATGGAATGCGTGTTTTATATATTTTAAATTATTTTATTACTTTTTTCTATAACTGGAAATTTCTTTTAAAAAAATTATGGACTAAAATAAAAATTTTGTTTTATAAAACTAGGTAAAATATTTTCTTTGAAACATTTGGTAAAATATAACAAACTGCATAATCATTTTATCAGTAATCAAAAAAATAGAATAATATAAATAATGAAGTACAAATATATAAATTACAAAAAAAACTATTAATATCTTCTATTCACAAAATTCAGAAATATTTTTTTTCAATATTTTTATACAACTTCTACCTTTAGTGGTGCTTCAGTAAATTTAGATATGTTACATTTATTGCTTTATTTCAAGGCGAAATCTCATTTCTCTTCGTATTAAATGCACAATAATACAAAAAGGGAAGATAAATTTGAAACATGAACAATTTAAAAATCTGTTAACTACATATAACATCAAATCACCAAAAAAATAAGTCGTATAAATATGTCATTTCTATCAATGGTATTTAAAATTATGTACTATGTCAAGAAAAAATAAATAATTACTTGAAATAAACTGCATTTAATAAGTTTGACAAAAATAAAATCACAAGAAAACATTATTGAAATTTAATGAGCTTAAAAAAGAAATTTGACACTAATTTTCGGGATAATTTGCATTTTTTAAGACTTGAAAATTCTTAATAATGTTAATTCGCTCATTATGAAATTCGTAATATAAATATCCCCCTTGGAAAACAAATCCCTACTTGTTAATTTATTATAGTTATCATGCTGAATTCTACAATTTCAAAAAAAAAAAAAAAAGAAATTAAAAAGAAATTGTTATAATTTTTTAGTCTAAGATATATTTCTAAAAATCATTTTTTATATTCCCTTACTTTTCTATAAAAACATAAAAGCTAAAAAAAAATAATAGAAAAGAATTCCCGAATAAACTCATTTTATCACAACAATCTTTTTTTAAAACAAATATTATATTCCAAGATTGACTTGTTATATAAAATTCTATTTTTTCACAAGAGACAAAAATATTTATAAGTAGATAATAATAATAATAAACCACAGTGCTAAAAAAGGAGCTCTAATAAATCTGGTGGAAGTAACAAAAAATATGAATCTCTTTTTTACCATTCGATAGATATTCTTAATTTTTTTGAAAACAAAAATGCCATTTAAAAAGCTTTAAGAACACATTAGGCAGATTAAAGAATTATCTTGACCCTGTTATTTGAGAATATATTGGAATAATTCGGTTTTTTAAAGGGAATTATTTCAAGAAAAATAAAGTCCCGAGTTTTAGAAAGATTATAGAATCTATAGAGTAATAGAACGTTTTATATTAATGATATTGGAAGCGAAATAAGTAATTCGGTTGTTTTATGAATTATCACAAAACTGATGAATTATAAAACATGAGATTGATATAATTACATTAATCAAAATGCTAATTTCGTCTGTTTTGTTACATTTTATTATATTTTTTGAAGAGTTAAATGGTTAATTGAAATCAGTTTTCTTCTATAGTTACATAATTTCTTAAAAAGTATTTTAAAAAAATAGCTAAATAAGTTATTAAATCATAGAACGAAGCTTCCAGTACTATTATTTCATTATTATAAACAAAGATTAAATAGTTAATGCCATTTATAATAATTTGAAATGTAATTGCAAGAATTAAAACTAAGACACAGAAAAATTTGTTTAAAAGAAATAAAAAACAAAATTTTTCAGGTAGAAACGTATGATTTATTTCGTTGTATTTTTGCATAGCGTATAATTCATTAATCTACGAAATTAACACAATTCAAACAGCACAGAAAAAAATATTAATCAAACATAATTTTGAAATGCTAGTCTAGATTTATGTTACTGTTGTATAGGAAAAAATATTTAATGGAATATGTTAATTAGATAAAAATTAAATTTAAACTTTTATTTCATTTTTTATTATAAGTTGTCTAAAAAATTATTGATATTTTATAAATATTATTATTATTTTATAAATATTTTATTATTTTCATTAATACATTTAAAAATTATTTGAAAGGTCCAAAAAAATTAACAGAGTTTGGATTATTTAAATTTTGCAGGAAATAGAAAACGAAGTTTCAATTTTTTTTAACTTAAAATTTTAATCTTATAAATTTGCTTAAGAACTTTAGCATTATAAAAGAAAACTTTTTATCCATTGTCCAATACTTGTAATGTGCAATTCTGACAATTTTATCGTCTTTACTGTTTGCAAATACATATTATAAAATTTTATCCTAAAATAAACATATGGCTTACATCCTTAAAAATCAGCAAAATAATAATAATAAATCTTTTATTTAAGAAAGATTAAAATAATAATAATAAAGTTCTTTCCTTCCTAAAGTTCGAAACACTCTTTTTTAAAGTCCATTTTTATATATTTATACTAAATAAACAATTCTATGCCAAATTCAAAATGCTTTCAAATAAATTTTCAAGTTAATATCTATTATTTACTTATTAATTAATTCAAAATAGCCGCAATAAATCTTTTTTAATACACTAATTTTAAGTCAGACATTAAACACCCAAATTGAAGCATTTACATTTTTTTTCACGTTCCGTAATAAATTATTGTCATTATTAGAGATGTAAACAGTCTTCTAACTATATTATTTTATTAATAGAATTTCTTTAACAAAATATTTGATAACTGCATAAATAAGGAACTAATTAATTTGTTAATAACAATTATTTATGCCAGGGCGGAAAAAGCGTGCGTTGATTTGCAAATGTGGATTTAAGATAATTTGTAGCCTTAGGCAGTGCACATTATAAAATCCCTCTTCTAATAAACTAATCAATTTGTTTTCAAATTTCAACTTATTTTAATTAATCAGCTGGTTAAGAGGTTTATTTATATAATTTTAATAACTTTGCAAAAATGCATATGCTTATGATATTTATTTTGATTCGCGATTACATGATATACACGTGTGTAGTGTTCAGTTCAAGATTCGAGACTAGAAATTTAGACGACTGTATTGTGTTAAAGGGTGACACGCAGAATATTGAGCGGCTATTTGGCTTCTTATCTCCTTGAAAAAATTGAGTTTACACTATTGTTAAATGAAAACATTTCATTTTCTCCTTTTTTGGTGACAGCGTGGATAGTTTCCGAATCCACTAATGAACAATCGGTACGACCGGAGTTTAACCCCTCACTTGGCATAATGTTCAAGAATCGCCAACCATGATCTTGCATCGTATTTTTTCCCAATCCAGTCATAACCCATAATAAAGTCGAAAGATTATAGGGTTACCAGACCAGAGAAAACGCCATATTTGGGGGGGTTATCGCCAACTTAGCGAAGACAGGGCGTTTAACTCCGGTTCGCAATGTTATTTTAACAAACGTACGCTAGCACATAATATTTATGTGCTAGCGTACACAATATTGAATGACATTGAAGCATATTCGCAATATTATTTAATATCATATAATATTGAACAATATTGTGCCACATGCTGTACTACCTCGGCGTTCGGTGTTTATATTTGAACGTTATGAAATTCAGATGAACCTATATAATTTATATTTGGCAAAATGTTAGTCTTATCCAAATGTTTATTAGAATCAGTATTTTTTAGACATTTATTTATCAGGTAATCAGGCTAATAATTTTAAATCAATATATCGATACCTCCACCTTAGCCTAGCAGCCTAGTTTGCTAAATTAGAAATCCACCAATGTTGACTATTCTTTAGTAGGGTATGGGTTCAATAGAAGATTTTTCTGAATGCTCATATATTACAGAGTTATATAAACTTGGAGGTGAAAATATTTGTTCTCAAGAGAATGAAATACAACAAAGTTATAGTTTCATGTTAATTCACGCAATTTCTCTTTTCCATTCACTATTTTAACTTTAATATTCACGAAATTCACTTTCCACTTTTAATTAAAAATAAAATATAACATTCAAATTAATTGTTAATGATGACTCCCAGAAAAATAAAATAAATTAAAAAATATCAGAAAAGTGTGCAAATAAATACCCTTTGGAAAAAAAATCAGCGAAAATCCATTTTTTTCAATAATATTTTAGACTACGACACCATGCTCTAAACTTTTCGTCCAATATCGTCAATATTGATCAAATTTATGAAAATTGTGAAGAACCCCGTCTGTGTTTGAAACACACACATGTAAGGAAAAAATCCAGATAAATTAAGAATAACAAAAAGATAATAAAATTAGATATTAATTAATAAATTAAAATTTTTAAAAACATACCCGTACGAGAAAGAAAAAATAAGTAAAATAAAATTAAATATTAATTAATAAAATTTAAAATTTTTTTATTGAAAATCAAAATGTTTATTTAAATTTGTATAGTAATTTTTGCTCGTCCTATAAATCAATATATATTCACGACATCAAAATTAACCTACACGATCTCATTTGGCATTGAAATTCATTGTTTAGTTATATTAATATCCCGTTTTGAAGCTATTCCGGAACATGTCTCATGATTTTGAAAACGGACTCAAATAGCAGGATGACAACTGAGTTTTCCAATCATTTTCAAAATGAGAATTCGTGTTTCTCTTATTTCCCTAGAATCTATAATTAGTGAAAATATAAATATAAATTTCTCTAGTAAAATATTGCTTTATTTTAAGTGAAAGACCTCTGATCTATTGGCCTGATGATCAAATTTTACCATTTTTACAAGCAGTTGTAAATTTATTGCTAAAGGCATTTTTATTTATAAAGGATGATAATAAACTGTAATATTGTAATGAATTATAATATTTGATGAATGAAGCATTTTTATGCATGATAATAATTTTATTACAAATTGTGACCTATCAATTGCAATACATCCCTTCACATCCAATTCATTTCAGGAAATTTTTGAACTATATATTATTTGGTATCTTTATCACGTTAAAGATAAAGAGTTCATAAGTTTTCCAAAATTCTGAAGTTCCATTTAAAATGCTTACACAGAAAATACGTAAAAATCAATGAATTTGAAGAGGTAATGAAACAATGTAACCTAAATATGTCAAAATTGGAGTTATGAAACTCAAATATGCTATATAAGTTAAAAATGCATTTTTAATCCCGTCTTAACGACAGTCTTAGCCATGTATATAACACTGATTTGTAAAATTTTTATTAATTATATATGAATTAAAATTCAATGTAGCGATTAATTTAAAGATAAAATCATAAAAAAATATTTCAGTATCAGCTATATCCTTTTACTATTACTTAATCAGCATAGAAACATTATTCTTCAAATAGGTTGTACCATCTGCCTTTTACCAACAATTTAAAGATTCTTTGAAGTTTTGTTGGCCGTTGTTTTCTTATGCAAAAATCTGGATAGTTGATGGCCATAACAGCCAGTCGCAATAACCCCTACTTGTACGGCTTAGTTCCGTGATAATAGGGTGGCTGGCTGTAGTTAAAAAAATGTGTGGACCGTCAAATTGGAAGTTTAAATAAATTCGATAAGTAAAGAGCTTGAACATTAACCTAGAAATTTTTGAATTTCTTTAATAATATTTCGTAATATGACCTTTTATACAAAATATTTTTCTCATTTGAACTGAAATGTAACCTAATAAAAAAATATTTTTTCTCAGTTTAATTGTTACTAATTTCCAATTGTTTAACTAGGATTTTCCAAATTCTCAGATTTCAAGCAAAGGCGCCAATATCTTGCTGCGTCTCCTGACCACAGTCCTTTCTTCCAAGTAATAACCTTCTCCCGCCATCATTAGTCAAGGTTCACAGAGCTGTTACCTGCTTTCACCGAAATTGACTGTTTCCATCACACAAATGCGTGCCACGGTTAAGCGGGCTGTTACTTCGAGCTCCGCACGTCACGGCCGGACCAATAATTATTGTGATTCTGACGTCATCCATCAATGCAGCGAATGGGATGTCTTCATTAGAGCCCAACCTCACATGACACCCACAATCTATCTCGTGATGGAGCATTTCATAAAGCCACGGACTCGAATTTTGCGGCCGAGTGTCCTATTGAATTAAGTTAGGTGTCCATTAAATTGCGCGGCCACTGGCTTATAGTCTGCCCCTTTGAGACTAGGACAGGCTCCAGGACATTTGCATAATGGAAATAGGACGATGAGAAGGTGGAGATGAGTTTTGGTATCGCCAGGTTTGGAATTGACGTTCCGTTTGTGGTCGAGGCCCAAACGCCTTTCGGGTCTTACAGATCTTGGATCCGTTAATTGAGATTTCGCAGATGTAGAGAGGCCTTTGTCTGTCCTGTCGCCTTGATATGGAAATCCAATGTAGAATGGTCATTCTGTCAGATAGACTTCTTAAATGCACACACAGATATAAAGAATATTTAAAATCTGTCACTAACACATTTATTTTATTCTTCTAATAAGATATTCGATAATTACCTGTGTAGCATTCCAAATATTAATTAAATTTATTGTGGCTATTGAAAGATTCGGACTTAGCATTGCCACCACTGTGAATACCATATTCAATTTCGATTCTAATTAGAAGAGTATATGCTAGATTTGCACATGATGAAATGATATTTAGGGCTTTGGTACCTTACTTAGAAGTCTCTGCTGTACGAACGGTGGGCCCTAAATTCGTGAACCGCTTACACCAATGGTTAGCCACTAACGCGGTATTTGTGCAGGTTAAGTTATTCGTAGAACCTCTATCAGGCTGAAATTCCTTCTACTGATATGGTTTGATCGTTTGATGATAAGTACAAGATATCGTATCCATGATACAAATTTATAAAACCTCTTTTCGACTGAAAAATCTAATAATCATGAATTACAAGCATCAGATGTAAATTCGTGATAAATTATTTATGGACTTGAAACTTCAAACTAGTAATCTTCTAACACTGGCTTAACTGAATGCAAATAACAAAAACACCAAGTGCACTAAGAATAATGTCTCCAGATTTGCTTTGTTGGTTTAAATCTTCACAATTTTATGTATTTATTAATTAATCTAACGGTGAAAAAAATTCACATTTACAAATTTGACTCGAATATCACCACTAACTACATGTTGTAGAATATATTTTAGAATGGGAGAATCTTTAAGAAAAACCCCAAAAACTAGGTATTTTACCCTCCAAGTTTTACTGTGTCAAAGTCCGAAAGGAATTGCATTTTTTCCTAGTAAATCGTCTTTTCCTTAATAAATTCAAATATTATAAAAATACTGAAATTACAGGAAGAAAAGATAACAATGATTTATTTAAAAAATTTGAAACAATTGAATTATTTTTCTATGTGATCATCTATTATATTATCCACATATTTCAAACACAAATGTCCTATTTTGAGTAAATATGTAAGAAATTAAATATTAAAAATGAGTCATTTAATATCTACGTACTCATCATCAAATAAGAGATATAATGGATAAACATATAATAATAATAATTACAGTTAGTCGAATATTGAATTCGTTTAATTGAGTGGCGAATGCAAAATATTTTCACCTCCAAGATTATTACAACAATGACATACAGCTGAGTTCTAACTAAATCAATTTCAGGGTTAAACACAATTATCCCAAAGGTATTTGAACGTTGCCCGAGAGATATAAGGCAATTAAATTAATTTTAAACTCGATTCATATCAGATTGAAAAATATTTTCTTTAAATGTTATTTTTAATCCATCCAATGACCAAATATGAATGTAAAGGCCTTATCACACGGTGAAATTTCGCCAGCACTTTTTCATTTCTACCCTCAAAAACCGGTCAAGCAAGTTTCATAATCGACAACTTTATCGAACCAGTTCGAAAATGTAATCGGAAATATTGTCCGCAAACGAAATTCAACCAATCATGTGAAACTTTGAAGTGACGTCACTTTCCTTGTCGTTTGCTGACGGAAAGTGCCGAAGATATCTTGCCGTGTGATAAGGCCTTAAGAATGTATATATTATTATCAATAGAAATGTCCAGGCAGAAAGAGAAGAATTGTGAAATTTTTATATTTAAAATGCATAAACTCATCTAAAAATCTATTCCGTTTCTGAAATTAATGACAACACAAATTTAAAATACGTTGAAACCCATGTGTTTTATAATTAAGTCCCATTAAATAATCCTTAATATAATTCAAACATAATTACAATTTGAACGTTAATTACTATTTTGAACTGAAATGACTTTGTATTCATTAGAGAAAGTATTACAAGTTATTTTTCTATTAAAAATATGACAAAAACATTGTTCATTTAATTCTTATTTCTTTTTTTTACTTAAGAATATAGCCAACCTAGGCAAATAAAACCAAAATGCATAAACCATTAACCAAAATTTTTAAATGGGATGGTTTAAATTGTCTTTATAATGTTAAATACCACTTTCGTAGAAATCATTCCATCTTTTCACCTCATAATATTAATTATAAAAAATGAAAACGTGATCTGCGATTGAAGATAAGGATGCTGGTGATATAAGGAACTAACATTACTCAATTTTTCAATACTTCTTCTTTCATTGCATACAACCGCAGCTACTTCTAACAAGGTTATAAAAAGTCATTTCAGTTCAACATTTTACGTCAACGGAAACACAACCTATAAAAAATTCTTATTAAGATTTATATTAAAAATTCTTAAATTTCTTGCAATTCTATAGCCCTAAAATTGATAGCATGAAATTGTGGTATGACATATAACAAAGTTTCATTAATATTGTAGTCATGTATAGTGAAAATCAGCACACAAACAACTTGATTTGCCATTGGCGAAAACATTTTACACCAGTCAAATTAAAAATAGAAGAGAATTTCAAATAACATGGGATAATATTAATTTAATTATCTTTGGACAATAAGAATTTACAATGTTTAAAATTTTTGTGCTTGTTTGAAGAAATTAATATTAAAGACTTTAATAATCGATTATTTTTTAGTATAAATTTTTTTATTGCATTTTATTTACTTTTACATACGTTTCCATCTGCTCAAATGTTGTTGAACTGGCCTTTGGACAATACAAACATTTAAAAAAGACATATAAGCACAATAATAAATTGTTGGGAACAGATAATACTAACCATCGTCACTAATTCATCGACATTTCAAACGCTCTGGTCCTTCAAACAACTTGCATACATTGATGAAATTTCGGGAAATAAATTAGCTTTAACATTTTGCACTAACAGTCAAAACATCAATGACGAAAAAAATAACACTTAGAATGTATTGATCATTTTGTCAAATTCATTTTTCATAACTTTCCAATAGATTTAAGGAAAAAAATATAATAATATGAATGAACCAATAAAAAATTTTTAAAACAGGTATAAATTTGTATTGCAGCAGAATGTACTGTAAATTAAAGTTTAAAGACATTTCATTTACAAGCATATAAAAAAAACTTAAATGTTAGTTTTTCGTTGAAATTTTTTTATGAATTTCAAAAAGAATAAAAAATTCTAACATTTACAATACAGCTTTGAAAAAAATTCCCATTAAATTAATACAAAAAAAAAAAAAACGTTGTTATAACCTGGAAAAAATGTTTGAAATTTTTTCCAAAATCTAGAATAATCTTATCATTAATGTATTTAATTTTTTACATCATGTTGTAATCAAATTAAAAATGCTAGAAAATCAGCAAAAATGCTTTAATTGAATTTCATTCTAATGCAAATATCCATTTCAACATTTTTTTTTTAAGTAATAGTTATTCTCTTTTGCAATTTGATAAATATTATTATGAAGATAACGGTTGCTCATTATAAGCAGCTTCTATATTTGGACTAAAAAATAATGTTCATAATGTTTTTGCAAACATATCTTTTCAGTGATTTTTTTAATGAGTTTTAGTTTTTAAAACAAAAGAAAAGAACGATTCCTTTTTCATTATTTCATAGCAGATAAAAAATAATAAGTGCAATGAAAGAGTCCTAAATATAATTCATATAACATAATTTGTGTAATTATAAACGCGATTAATAAACATTTCGGAATTTTTGAATGAATCATAAATTAATCTGTATCTTTACCTAAAAACACCGTTCGTTTAATGAAATTAAGTAATATATATTAACATAGTTAAAAAAACGTTTTGTATGCGGATTTTTTTTACATACATAGAATTTTAAAAGGCGATTTGTTTTCAAATACAGATTGTCTTTTTATAGAATGAAAGATTAATACATACTTACAACAGTGACTTGATACACTTTTTATTAATTCAAAATTTTCGTGAACGTTTTATACATATTATTCAGAGAATAATCTATATAATTCAAATTTTCAAGATAATCTAGAGGAGTATTTTTACGTTGGCTCAACGGCAGACATATTAGGCGCCAAATCACGAAATTGAACTTGTGTTGCCAATTTTGTGAAATATGATTAGCAAGCCTTGCACATACGGCAGCTGCTGGGCATTTGAAACATTTATCGCCAATATTTATGCTTGGCATCATCTTCTGTTGAGATAACAAAAAAATACTCCAAAAAAATTCTAAATTTTGTTAGTAAGTGTAAATTATATAATAAATCAATTTAATATAGTATAAAAAGATAAATATTATGAATTTTCATACAATAATTCGATTAATCACAATTTATCTGTAGTTATTTCATTGTTTAGAAATGGAAATGTATTGCAGTATCACAATAAATTTAAAGAAAAAAAAGTTCTACAGATAAATACTACTTCACATGCAAACGCATGAAGTCACAAATACTAAGAAAACTTTTCTTAACTTAAAATAAGACATCATAAACACCAATGTGGCATATTACAATAATAATAATAAACAGGTTTATACGACAAAATTTGCTTTAATTCTTTGATATTAATGAATAAAACAAAAGTCAAAACTTCACAGCAATAGCAAACGAATTAAGGTATGTGTCTGAGAATTAGTATAAATTAGTTCTTTTTTCCTTAAAAATAACTGTTATAGAACATTACATTGGATAAATCAATTATTTAACAAATATATACAAAAGAATAATTGGAAAAAAAGTTCAGAAAACTCAACAAAATATAAATTATAACAGTTTAAAATGTCATTTTTTTTCCGTCCATATGATATAGTTCTTTTTACAAGAAATTTGTTTCGAGTTCACTAAATTATTTTGGAGGTTAACCTCCTTTGGCTGGTCCAGCACTTATAATTTCATCGCAAATACCAAACCTCGCTGTAAAAAAAAAAAAAATAATACATGGCATAACGTTAGGGCAATAATATCTACCAGTAAAGAAACAAAATTATTTCGAATTTTGCTGCATGTAAGAGCAGAATGATTGAACAACAACATCAAACATTATTTCTCATTTCTTTCACAGCACGAACAGCAACATACGAAAATATATACTGTTTTTACAAACATCAGATACAGATAACAGCATACGTATAAGACATTGATTATTGATATTTCGTTGCTTAATTCATTAAACAAGAATTGCATAGCTTGTGTTTGATTATTTTTAACATGAGCAGTTAACGACATTTAACGATAACGTTGCAGCGTTTGAACTTACGACTCTGCAGACAATAACTGAATAATTATTTAATATTCCTAAGAATGTTTCTTTATTAATAAAATAATAAGGCAAAAAATATTAAAATTTTCGAAATGTTGCTTTGACTGGTTACTACATAGCTTTACAATGAACGTAAAGTTCAGTTAATATCTTATCGCCAACAAATTTTGTTCATATAACTTAGAACTGCGCATGAAGGTTATAATTTTATGACTATTAGACTAGAACAAATTTTTATTTCTAATACTCGCGTACTAGATTCTAAATACAGATTAATAAATATAATCTAAGTTCGTAAAAAGACGCTAACAATAAAACCCGTATCTGCTCCGAGTTGCATATTTAAATAGGAATTCAAGATTACTTATTCTTGCCACTAAAATTAAGATATTGTCCTTATTTCTTTCTCAATGAAATTCAGCGCTCAAAAATATTAGAGATTTACTCTGTTTTTATGAAAAATTCAATAAATATCCTATATGCAAAGCCAAAAAAATATACTATTAAAATTTAATTAACTTCACGATTAAAACTAAATTTACAGACTTTTAACATCCGATTATTTAAAAAATATTAAAGATATTACCACAATTATATTTTGCACGGTAGATCTTCATTGGTTTCGTTTAAAGTCACTTATATTTTGCATAGTCTTCATTGTTTTCGTTTAAAGTCACATTATATTTTAACCTACACAATCATACAGCTAGAAATATACAAAGCGAAAGGCAGATAAACAGACTACAAACTACACCATATGTCCACAAACATCATGTAAAGATTTGAAATACATTTATTTATTGTAGTATACTGAAGAACAACATAAAACGGATTCCGCTCAAACACCTGCAGCACGACTAGATAATTAGTAAAAACATGAATGGGGGAGGGAATAAAAATATTTAAGGTCTTATAATTTATTTCTAATGTTTCTGTAATCTTAATTATTATTGCCTTTAAAATGAATGGGTAGGGTTTGCTTCATTGAAGAAGCATCATAAAGTTAATTCGGTAACGACGGTTAGGTATTTGCGATGAAGACACCAACGATATTCTGGCAGGAGGAGAAACACAACCACCTGCAGTCAATTCTTTGAAATCATGAGTCCATTTTGACTACAAAAGCCTCCAATGCGTCAAGTTTCACGAACACGCAGTCCTGGAGTCATAGATAGGCCTAATATCACCGTACGATCCACCCTCAGGGTTTGGATGTCGGTTGGGGACGTTATTCGCTTGGAACTTGTCACCGGCGGACTTGTTTGTCCGTCCACTACCTCCTACGGACCGACCAAAAGTATTCCTCTGATCTCCAGATCCCTTTCGACCGGGCACGAAGGGGCTCCGATGTCGACCACCATCGATCGTAAAAGGTCCCACGTCATCGATGGAGGCGTATATATTTTCAGCGGGAGGCGGAGTTGGTGGCCGGCCACCCCCAACGGCATGATGAGGATACTGATGGTAACCACCCCGTCCTACATTAGACGTGAACTCGGTGGCAGATCCCGATCGCGTCCTAGACAATGACGGTGGCGGCGCCTGTTGAACAGGGTAAGGATTCTCGACTGTAAAGAGGACGCCACTCCCACCAGCTCTGCAAGATGGTGGCACTGGGAGTGACCTCGAGCTCATGGGTGCAACGGCCGGTAGAGTACCTCCACCACAGTTGGCAGAAGGCATTTTGAAAGTCAATTCCCTCAGCAAGGCATCAGGTATTCGGCTTCCTTGTTGACCACCAGGTGACACAATCTGAGGGTTGTACAGGGCAGAGATTATTCCACTATTAGAGGACCCCTGTCCAGGTCTAGGATTGGTAGACGATGAAACATACGGCGGTGGCGGAGGGGAATTAGAAGCTGACCTAGAAGGCATGGGTCCTCCTCTTTGTTGCTGCTGTTGTTGCAACAAGGCAGGGATAAAGTTAAGAGAGGATCCCATTACCCTAGAAGGCGGATACTGGGACTGATCCGTTTGTTGAACCATATCACCAGAAGGTGACACACCAGAGCTGCCATCCATTGCACCCTCCGGATAAGTAAAGTCCGGCCCCAACATGCTTTTGTTGAGGTAGTAGTTCTGTTTCGCTTGAAAACTATTGCTGGGATGTCCGTCTTTGTTTCTCTCAAGGGAATGTGTAAGTTTATTATGTCCGGATCCTAAATCCATGCTTCGAAAGTTACCTTTTAAAGTCCGGGCTTCTGAAGGACTGCCATCACTACAGAATCTCTCGCTGGATCCAGTAACCACGTCAGGGTACAGGTCTCCGCCGGTGGAGCCTTGAAGACTGCTTGTAGCCGAACAAGGCTGGCTTTCTTCGGGGTTCAGTGGGTACTCCCCAGCCACGCTGAGTTCATCCTCAGCAAATTCATCCTCGCTGCCAACCGTCCTACCTTCCACTTCACTATCTTCAATATCTGAATCGTAGCTTCGTCCCACTTTATTGTCGTCTGAATTAGCACTGACCTCCTCGTAGATCGGGTGGAACTGATGATCTTTCTTGTGGTGACCACTTCGATGATGGCTTTTCTGAGAGTGGTTCTGGCGGTGTTGTCGTGTCCTTTGTGTGGGTGCTTGTTGTTGTTGTTGCTGCTGCTGCTGCTGTTGAGCTGCATTGTTGACTCCAGGGGGAAGAGTGAAGTTAGACCTGTTCAGTGAATCGGCATGCTGCTGGACATAGTTTCCATATTTGACGTCGAGTAGCTGAAATTAAAAGAAAAATCAGAATTATTATAAAGCCAAATACTGAAAATAAATTTAATATCCTAATACGTATTTATTAGCTGATACAGAAGACTGTGTCAAAGATTTGAATTTTAATATCAACAAAGGTGTAGTATATATATAATTAAAATTAGACAATTCAGTTCTTTGTTTTTAACAGTTATTTAGAATTTTAAAAAATTTTATACACAAAAAATGAATTTCCAAAAGAAAATTTCTCAGTAAAATATAATATCCAGTTATATTACTCTGAATTTTGAATATTTTGCTCTTCAAAATGTTTTAAGTCGACAATTTTTTTAAAAAAATATTACGTTAAGCAAATATCTGTTTAAAAGGAAATAACCAGAGTAAAGTATTTCTCAAAATAACGTTTTATTCTCAAAATAATGTTGTAAGGAAACATTAACCAGCTGTTGGATATATATATATATATATATAGATTTAATCTTTTATCATAGAGTAGGCCTATATAAAATTTTCATAAAACTGTCAACAAGCCAAAAAATATTCTAAAACTCCAAAAGAGTAACTATTCAGGATGATATATGTTAACCCATTTTCAGAAAGTCCAGACTCATTCATTGCTGAAGATTCGTTTATTCTATCTTATTATAAAAACTACAGATTGCAAGTTAAGTAAATTTATAAATTTATTTCGTTAGTATAACAATAGAAGAAACTCATTTTTATTACAGTTTAAATACTTTCCCGCATAGGTTGAAGTTATTTAAAATTAGTTTTGTCTAATATCCATGCTTTGGATCTCCCTGAGTAGAGAAAAAGCATTTTCAGAATTATATTTGTTTATGAATGAGAAAATTTTTTTTTATCAATCATCAAAATAGTTGATGCAGACAAGTTTTTAATTAGGAAATTCGCCAATTCCTGTAGAAATGAACTCGATGGCTACAAGGAGATGAAAGCTAAAGATGAAATTTAGTACATACATGTAGCATCCAAAAATGTTCATTCTCATCAGGTTTTGAACTCTGTTGAAAGATTGACAGCCTGTGGATCTGTATTTTTACGTGCATGTAAAAATACAGTGTGTAAATTGGGTATAATATCTTGCAATTGCAACTGTAGTCCCGTTTCGAATTTTAATTTCAATCAGTTAGTAAGAGAGGTTCAAAATACATATTCGTATGAAAGATTATATAAAAATGCTATATTCATGACAAGGGTCAATATTTTGTAGCTACCGTTAGTCAATGTCATACCAAGCAGTCGCTGCTTTGCTTAAAGTTCACGGTTTTATGCGAGGAGAATGGTATAAGTCATTCGTTCAGAGTAGGCGAGAAAAGTTGGGGAAAAACCACATCCGCTGTTAATTCCTCAGTTAACAAGTCAATGGATTAACTTAAAATCAACTAATTTCGCACTGAAATATTTCGTCGTATTCTTTAAAAGGCAAAATGACTTGCTCTCAAAACTCGAACTTTAAAGTATTTCCCTCATCGTAATATAAGTTCCAGTTTTTAGCTTATCTCCTAAGCCTTAAAATAAAATTTAATCACATAATAAGTGCAGCTTTTTTTTCAGTGAAGGTGGACCACATTTAACACCGCATTTATTGAATTTATATGGTAAGACCTATTTTAGTACAATCTGTCAAAGCTTAAATCTGTTATTGTTAAGGATTGTTGATTAACTATAGAAAATTTAAGTTCAATCATATCCACAACCAAAATTTCGGAGAGCTATTGACCATTTCAAAGAAGTAACTTCGCGTGAAATTCCTGGTTTAGATGTTCCTATATTTTCAATGAAAAGATCACTGAAATATGAGTTGTAATACTCCTAACATTTAACTGTGTGTTGGTTTTCATCTACTGTGTGCAATTTATTAATAAGGACGAAAATCAGATGATTATAAATGATTTAGGAGAGATAAAATATAGATTACTTAAATAATTTGCCAATTTGAATAAAATATATGAGAGCATACCTAATGATTTAGTTCACCCGTTACCTTATATACTTATACAGGGATTATTATGAATACAGATACAGATATGTGATGATAGTTATTTCACGACATTTGATTTTCCACCATTTTAGTTTTCTTTTGTGTTTTATTGAGATGCTTTTACATTTCAGATTTGACACGTGCCAGACCCATGACCATGATGAATCTTTGGCATCTTTAAGTTCCTTGTTCGAAATTAAATTAAAGTCGAGACCTTACCATCAGGACACAGAAGTTAATTTGATATATGCCTTTTTAATAATGACAAAGGGCTTCGACCACAACCCTATTGTTGTCCGATAACGTACGAGATGTACTAATTAGCAAGTTAATAACTCCACTCGCCATTCATTCAATATTGGACTTTTATTCTGTCTATGGTGACAGGGCCACGGTGGCCCGGTGGTAAAGTCTCAGCTTCGGAACCGGAGGGTTTCAGGTTCGAGACTCGATTCCATCGAAGAACCGCCGTGTGAAGGAGTCTGTTGCACGTTAAATCTGTCAGGCCAAATGTCCTCCCGCTGGTGTTGTGTGGTGTGGAGAGGGGGGTGCCAGTTCAGGTGTCGTCCTCGTCATCTGACCGTGATTCAAAATTACGAGGTCCGTCCCAAAATAGCCCTCGTGTTGCTTTAAACGGGACGTTAATATAACTAAACTAAACTAAACTGTTTATGGTGACAGTATGTGTGAGCCGATCGGTCTACTTGCGATTCAAAATCCCACAATTTTTATAAATTGAATGGAATTTATATGTAATATTTAGATATTTACTTATGTCTTAAATACCTAAATATTACTTAAGTTTTTCACATTTTGCCGCCAAAGTAAGGTCAACGAATAACTTTTTAAATTGGCAAACTCTAGCTTGGTCTTTCTTCGTGTGCTTTTTCCATTTGAAATGGACTGGGCACCCCATTATTAGTCAATAAACAATGCTGGGTTAACATATGTATTGTTCAAGTATTCAGACGTTTACTGATCACGATACCAAAAATGTCCGCTAGTCGAAAAAGATAAACTGGAAAATTATTCATTACTATTGCCACAAATGGTGTATTTTAACAAACATTTTTAAAAACTCATTTGGCGATAAAGCGTTATTTTTCACTATATTTTTGTCACCATTTCACTGTAATTCAATATAAATTAATTTCTATGACATAATAATAATTTTCGTTAAATATTTCAAAAATACTGGCAGAACAAACCTCAAATATCATGGGTTAGGTGACTCGCTATCTATCAAAAATAAAGCGAATAAAACGCAGTGTTTTTACAAAAAAAAATATATTATCCATAAAAATATAGTAATAATAAAAGTAAACCAAAAGCAAGATCCAAGATTGGAAGAAAGGCCTTTAATTTCTTGATTATAAGAATATAACAATGATTTACCCTACTAAGTGTAAAATTCAAGCTTAAAATTTTCAAATCGTTTTAAATAGCATATTATATTATTATAGCCTTGTATTTAAACTACTTTCTAGCAAAGTATTTGAATCAATCTCACGCAATTCACATAAAAAGCGATTAAACAGATTCCACCATTAAAGATATCAAGAATTTTCCACTTATCAAATGCATTAGAGTAGAGTTACAAGAGCACTGCATCTTAGTATGAACAAAAGGGAAAAAATGGATTCATTTTCCAACTAAATAAATCTTAAAAGGTTCGAAAAGAGTCCACCCTCCGAGAGAAAGAAAACGGGCGTTTGTGACCTGGATAGCCGAAGCGAAATCGATCGCAAAGGTAAGGACGCCCTGGCTTTTGGAAGCGGCCCAAAAATCCCGCTCAGAAGCTATCCATCACGGAGGAAAAGATACCTCCTGTCAGGCGGAGATGGTCGGGAAACTGTTCCGAAAAGGTTGTGACATGGAGACGCCCCGGCACGCTGTTTAGTGTCACTCGGACGGAACACAAGATGTCTCGTCAAGAGCAAGTCAGAAATCGGGTAGAACAGAAATAAAATTTAAGGAAGCTGGCTTCATTATAAAATAGTTTTAATGGAAAACTGGGTAGAAAACTTCCTTGCGATATTTTTCTGTTATTAGATGGAAAACTTTCATTAAATAGTCTCCCAATTAACCCTTAACAGGGGAAGAGCGGTCTGTGATACCGCTAGAGATGGACTTTCGGTCACCTCTATTCTATTTTTAGCTCAGTTGAATGGATTGACCCTGTAGCTTTTTGTTTCATGACCTTCAATACACCTGCACTTTTTCAGCCGATTTCAGCAGATGGTTTTCAAATTAATACAGTTTTTTCTTTTAGTGGTGTCATTCAGACCGCTCCTCCTCGTTAGTGTCCCAGTGATAAACAAGACTTATCAGATGGCGTTAAACTTGGGCCCAGAAATATCATCCAATTTACTGATTCTATAATGAAGCAGTGATCCTGACACTTTTAAATGAAGTAGGAAGTGATTTTAGCGATAAGGGTACGATAATTGTACAGAAGAGTTTTTCGATGTAAGTTCGCATTCTACTGATTCGGATATATTTAAAACATAATCAATTTTTTAATGATAATGTTTTTTGAAAAATTTATAAAATACATTAATGTACCAAGAGAGATATATATATATACAGAATTTATAGGTTGATTTTTATAATAGTTCTTAAATGTAAGTTTAAAATGCCCTAGAAAACCGTGAGATGAAAGTTACACAAGGCGATAAAAAAAGGGTCAATTTCATCCAGTGTCAATTTTTTTTAATTTCTCTTATAATTGTTGAATTTTATATTCTATTGTTTTCTACATATCTTTATATACTGGAACAATAAATAGGATTTAAAAAGCAATATGTTTTTTCAAAAATATTATTTAATGTTGCATGTAATTTGAGAAAAAAATGTATGTTCCAACGCATTTACTTTTTTCAGTGAAAAAATGTCTTGAAAATTTTGTAAAACATATTTATATAGTAAGAAAAATGACTGCAGAGTATATTGACTGATTTTCAATCTAATACGTTCCTTGGAAAATTTGATTCGAGTGTAATGAAATTACGGTCTCGTAAACCGTACCTCCTCAGTTACGCCCTAAATATTCACCTCTCCAGTTAAGGATTAAACCATTGCTTAAAGGAATTTACTGAAATAAAATCAATGCTATATATATGTTAAATTATTAGGTTGTTCGGAAAGTAATTTCGTTTTTTCCCGACAGAGGATTTAATTGTATTTTTCGCACCCAATTTCATACTTAAACCGCAAAATCATTTTATGTTTTAAGAGCTGATATAGCAAGGCTTGAGTGTGAAAAAGTGCAGCTGATTCTTCGCAGTAGTTTTTGGATGGTGCCCTTTTAAATATGGAGAGCAATAAACAGCATTTTCGTCATTTTTTTCTTTTTTGCTATATAAAAGGTAAAAATGCTGTCAAGCCAGAAATAAATTAGCCAATATGTGTGGAGAAGATGTGTTAACAGTACATCAGTACCAGAACTGATTTGCAAAATTTTTCCTTCAAATGAGGAGGCCAAAAACCACCTCGATCAGTTTTTTTTACAGCAAAGACCAAAACTTTTATGAGCGTGTAATCATGTTACTACCAAAAGGTATTAGACCAGAATGGCAATTTTATAATTTAATAAATAATTTATTCATTAAACGAAAATTTCTTTTCATTTTGACACAAAAATACGAAATGACTTTCCGAACGACCCAATATTTTGCGGAATGGTAAAGGATTTGACAAATAATGTGTCTATATATCACTTAACTGTTTTAATTTCTGTACTATCTAATAAAATGATATCTTCTGTTTTGGGAATATTTTCTTATTTTTATTCAAACAGAAATTCCTTAAATACTTATCTATGCATCTGAAGTAATTTTATATTGAATTATAATCACTATGAATGGTTATTTTTTGCTTACAACTATCAAAAATCGATAAATCAATGCACATATGACAATCGAACAAAATAGGCGGTTAAAAGAATAGTTTTTTTTAATGAAAATTATTTTTATGCATTATTTTCTGAAAGAAATGTAGAATAGAATTTTTGTAGAATTTCTAAATTAATAGATTAATGACACTTAACTGTCTGATATTCCCCCATGTACTTAAAAAAAATAGTATTATTCAACATTTAACTATTACAATGCATTCTTCAGGACACAAGGGAAGGCTTCAATTAATTCAGCTATTTTTTAGCATATATCTTAGTATATATTAGTAACAGAAATACTATGAAATTCTTCAAAGGAAAATTTAAGTGTTCATTCAACTCAAGATAAATATTTTTTCGAAATGCTGCATGCCATTTAATATAGTAATGCAATAAATCATTACTTTATAAAATAATTTGATTATTCACTGGTAAGACAGTTGTTCAGAATTTATTAGACAAAAAAGGGGGCAAAATCGATAAAAGATACATTAAGAAAGAAAAACATGTAACCAAAATGACCATTTCTTACCTTACTTAATCTAAATAAGTTCCACGTTCGCGTACTTTAAGGAATTTATATCCGCTCGCTACATTTTCGTAATTATTATATGCCACGATGGTGATTAAATTCTCATATAAAGGCATTAAATAAAGCTTGGAATAAGCTTTTCTTTTCCTACATTTTTATTATTAAGGTAAGACTTTTGCATCGATTCGTTTTCTGAAATTGCAAACAGCAAGATTTGACATTCTTAATGCCACTTTTTTACTCTACTGACAAAAATAAAGATATATAATAATAGTTAGCACCTTAAAAATAGATGGAAGGCGAAGATTCAGCACCACCTTTCCGTTTTGAAAATCCAACAGAAATCGAATAAATCTGTCCAACCTTTGGGAATGAATACCCAAGACCTTTCCGAGCAGACAAGAAGATATCGTTGTCCAGAAGGGAAAGTCTAAAAAGGTGGAGAAAATTCCCCAATGCCCGCATGTCCCCGACACCATGTCCTAAAATATAGATCGTCTCGAAACATAATGGGCTCTTTGAAGAGAAATATTTGTCTTCTCCACCAAAATCGTATTTCCTGACGCTCGCCATAGCTCAGCGAAAAGAAACATGGCCGCTCAATGGTTTTCCATTTTTTCTCCCTTTCTCTGCCAAATGGCCTATGAAAGATTTCCGTTTACTCGTCTCTGGCACACTTTTTCATTTCCAGGGGGGAGGAACAGGGGGTTGTCTTCTAACTTGTTTTCTCTTCGGGTACTTGGGGGGAGATTTGGGACAGGACGACTTCTCTTATTTTCCCAAACTGGTGGAAGAAGTTGCATACATCTATTTTCTCGTGTATGTTGGGCTGTTTTGGGTGGAATGTCCGTGGGGGATGATTGTTTTTATGGCCGATGGATCTTTCAGGTTTTTCCTTCTCGTGTTTTATTGAATGGAAAAGCACGTATTTTAAAAATGCAGCGCTCTTCTTCTTCCCCACCCCTAGGTAGAAATTCAAACGCAAACGTAGAATTTTGAATCTAGATATTCAGAAGAAAAAAACTACTTACAGAATTCAGAATCTATTTCAGTAACTCTACCCAAACAGCAAGTGTTAAAAAGTTAAATGTTTTGATTAACCGCAATAAATTCGAGTATTTTTCTATTGTATTCCTATATGCAATTGCTTTAGATTTACAATTATATTTGATGCAAATTTACTTTAAAAATTTTATTTTTGAATTGGGATTTTAATTTGAAAATTATTCTTGAGCAATGTTTTATTAATTTGAGTTCACTGATCCGTAACAACAAAAAAAACCCTGTATTTTAATTATTTAATGTGTTCCGTAGATTTTTTTATTGGGTTCAAAACAAGATTTAGGATTAGATAATTTACATCTGAGACCATACTGGCCCTAAAGCACCTTAAAAAATGATCAGTAAATATTTCTTGGCTTTTTCAAAATTGGGTTTCAATGCGTAGGACACACAAATAAACCGATGATCATGTCAAATATATGTAATCCAAAAGATGAGAACTTTTGAAACTTTCTCATCGCTGAATGCAACACTGAGTAATTTATAGTCATGAAACACGTTTCTTTGTGGTATAGCTTCATTTCTGTGAATAGTTTATTTGCCATTCATCATTTTTACTCCAAATAAAGAATAATTCGATTCGATTAATATTCATGAACAAGACTTTTACATGAAATTAAGTTTCAGCTCAAGGCTATCAAGATTATAGAGATGATTGTCAAGTCAAAAGATTAAGTCCGAAATGGATTCCATGCAAATTAACGAAATACCTTAAATTCTTTAGTTAAGAATAAAGTTAAAAATAAAATTACATTAGCAGACGATAGATAATTCAGTGGAAGTCAATTCAAAATTAAAAAAGGGATAAATCCCCAATTTGAGGCTTTCCCATTTTGTTGCTCCAACAAATTTTGTTAATATAGTTTAAACCTTAAAGCCATGCTATTTTTTCTGCGCGTTTTATTCAACAACTTATAGCTTAATTTATAGATATTGTTTAAACTTTCCAGATTTGGAATATTTATATGATAAACTTGAGAATAGTTATTTTATCCTACCATTTTATCAAAACCTTTAACACAAAAATCAATGTAAAGTTCCAGTTTCAATATTATGATAGTAGTTTTCATGTATAAAATCTCTGAAGCTATTCTAATAGGATCATTTTTTTTTGCTGCTTATGTAATTTAGATTTTATTTATTGATATAAATTGCTTGCTTACATGCAAAATGCATTAGACCTAATTAAACAGCAGAATTATTCTTAATTTTTTTTTCGTCTTGAAATTTAAGAAAACCACGAGATAAACATTTATAAATACATAAAAAGCATTAATTTAATTAGCAATATTTCATTTTTAAATACTCAAAAACAACAACATGCATTTTTTTCTAGCAGTAGAGAAGATAATTACGTTTTAGTATATTAATGCATAAATCCCTGTTTTTTTAAACTCAAATTTTGTCATAAATATTATAATATACAATGCAGGTTTGTTATTTACTCGTAAATCTTTAAAATTTAAGACAACGTATTATTAAAACACAAAAATGCTGTATTTCAAAAATGCATGGACGGAATTTACGGCGCAATTACTTTTAAAAATATCCCAGCCAAATTTGCATGGAACATACTAACAGCATTGTAATGGAAATAGCACTCCGTTTTACACGCTCAAAAATAATGTTATACCAACATTTAAGAAAGTTTTATTACTTCATGGGAAACAACTATTGATAAAAATAAGTCGGAGTGTGTGGTTACAAATTTAAATGGCAAGAGTGTTTAAAAATATCATTAGGATTTTTTTTTTCTTTTCAAAATAATAATTTTTTCTATACATTGCCATCCTGCTAACAGCGCACAAACTTCCTGATTTGAACCTGTAAGTAAATGCAATGCGATTGATCTTCAATATAATTCAGTTGCTTATATCGAAATGATGATTATGGCTCAATTATTTGCAAAAATTCATTTAGACTCCTATATCTGTGCACACATGCCTTAAATTTTCAGTTCGTTTAAAAGAAAATCGGAAATCAATACAAGCTTGTGTGATATGATTAAATGTTCATAAATATATAATTTTGCTATTCATTGCACCTGTTTTTTGGAATGCAAAAGACTGGCGCCTTGGCATAGGAGTAGAGTATCTTGCCGTGATCTGAGCGTCCCGGGTTCGAGTCCCGATTTGGGCATGGTTTTTATTCAGTGTTCTATCTGTGAGTAGTGTAAATGTGCCCCCCTGGAAAAAGGGGTAGTGCAAGAGAATGTGAAGCATGAAGTAACTAAGTCGTACTCTTGCCCTAGATGGCGTTACTAAAAAAACAAGAGACGCTAATTTAGGCTTTTAAAATGCTGACAACTTTCGGTTGGTGGGCTTGTAAAGTGCCATGGCAGACAACAACAGAATGCAAAAGGGTATAAAATCGCATAATGTAAGACGACATACTCTTGGAAATTTTAAGAAAAGAAAATTTACTTTTATCATATTTTTATTAGACTAGGAGATTGCACCTCAAAAATGAGGATAAAATGCTTTCGGTTTAGTGGTTAGATCTCGCCATTTTGGTGAGTATAGACATGGTGGAGGCAGGCATGCTTCAATGGAGGTAGCATGCTTGGTGGAGGTAGCATGCTTGGTGGAGGTAGCATGCTTTGTGGAGGTAGCATGTAGGCATCGATGATGGGACATACTTCCCATGGGAAGGGTTGTACTGTAGCGTCTTAATACCCGTAGTAATTAACCATAGTTCCCACCAATGTTGCTATTGCGGCGATCTGGGCATTCAGTTTTTACCGTGTGCCTTAAATTAGGTGGAAGTAGTCAGTTTTTGATTTGCCATATGTGAATATTGGTAAAATGGTTCCAATGCACAGAAATCTTATAAGGGTTAGAAATTCATTAATGGCAACCATCCAATCACAGCCGATATAATACTATTACCAGCTTGCAATATTTATACTCCGATGAAATTGCCAGAATTATGTGGAAGCCATGGAATATTTGACGAAGAAAAGTTCTTTCGATAGATCAGACACAGCAATCGATCAGTTTAAATACATACATTTTAGTAGAGAATGCCACAAAACAATCTCTTCTTTCAAAAGCAAGATCATCATATTAGTTCAAATTCAAGTTAAACAACTCTCATCTTTAGTGAATGAGAAAATCAGTCACAGGTTGCAATCAAAATATTTCAAAAATACTGAAATGGGAGATCCGTTTCATTCTAATCAACAGACTTTGTGCTGCTTCAGAGATTTTATGATATCCACAATGCAGAAATTAGAGTACATAATGTAAGTCTGTAGCATCTGTTAATGCGTATAACTGGATTTTTTTCTCTTTTTTTCCATGCTCATCATAACGTTCAGTGACCGGAATATTTACGAATATGAAGTATGAGATGTTCTGTTCTGTACACAACGTTGATTCCTTTATCGGCGAACATTAAGTGTCACAAGTTTAATCAGTCCAGTTTTCTATCAACTGTAATTTAATTTGATGATTACTACTTTAAAATTTTTAGCGCCTGTACAGTGTTCCTTTAACGCGTCAAGATCCACACCATAGTAAACCATATACACAAATACCAAAAACTCTTCATGGCTACACAATAGCTGAGACCAAAATGACAGTCAAAATTAGCCGAAATTATAACCAAAAATGCTCAAATGCCCCATAAAAATGCAGTTCTCAAGAAGGAAAACAAAATCACAGGCCCCTGACGGGCGTTACAGATTTCTAACTCTACAATGGTTGTTTATTTGCTGATACGTGCTACACAGATGTTCTCTATGTAATTTATCATTTTTTTTCTTTTTAGTAAGTATTCTCATTTCTCTGTAAGTTCAACCCATTCACCATTTGTTTAAGTATTCTTATTCCCTCTATCTAGTTATTATTTCACCAAAAATTGAATACAGTCGCGTAAGATTTGACGCCAATGGGATTCTCTCTGGAGATATCTGGATGGTTTGTCGTCTCATTCTTTCTTTTAAATTTTCTTTCTTTCTTTTTTATACTTTTTCCCCCTTTCTCCCATTCTGCTGGCGCAGCATGGTCAAATCTATGGCCCTTGTGCCAAAAAACCAAACCAAACCAACCAATCTCCCATTCTGTGCCCATCCAACTGGTTAGATGATTTAGTGTTATAAGCACCGGGGGCACAGGATGGCGTTATGTTATGCATAGTGAATCCCGTCAGGTACGACTATAGGTCGATGGTACTTCATTAAGAAATTTCTTATTTGTGAATGATTTTCTAGTAATAATGAAACTCTCTTTCATCGACTTATTTTCGATTAACACATTTTTTTATATAAGTTCCTTTTCTCTATTACACGATTTATAATATTTTTTTATATCAATTTCTGATTGTATTGACTTTAAGTTGCTTGAGACAATACAGTCAAATGAGCAAGTTAATAGCATTTTTGGCTGTTGGGCAATTAAGTGGGCAATATTCGAATAGCTTAAAGCCCAATTAAATTGGATTGTTGGAGCTCAACTATCCAAAATCTCTTTAGCAAACATAACTAAATTCTCAATTTCCTGAGACGCTTCATTTTATCTTTTTCACTCCCCCCACTTCTTCCTCGGGTTGCTGGAATCGTCGCAAACTTAGATCAGAAAAAGGAAGAAAAGATCGTCGAATCAGATCTGGTTTTTGCACACAACAGAGCTCGTTCGCTCTACAAAAATGAGAAACGGCTCTCTAAATCGGAAATCCGAAGGCTAATTTCATTACCCGCATTTTTGGTAACGAAATTTGGGCTTTGAACAGTTTAACCACCTAGATGGTATCCGCATTACGTTTCACAAAACCTTTCTCCCAAACGACGGTATCTCACAGCCAAAACGTTCGGGAACTAATCATCTTAATGTATTATTGCGGACCACCCCCTACCTGTTTCCGAAAGGGGGCTTCCTTGTTCTGGAGACGTGATTAGAAACCCGCGGAAGTGTTTTCTGTTGGCTAATCGGATTTAGCGGCAAATAAGGTTCAACACACCATCTTGAAGAGAGTACTCATCGGGGTAAGTACATGTTATGTGTGTATGCAATTTTTTTCTTCCTCATCCCCTCTCTCAACTAATCTCACCAAGAAGATTGCCAAGTTCCGCTTATTTTGTTAAAAAGTTTAAAAGATAAATTGAGTTATTAAGGAGTTTATCGAAGTATTTTCAGGGAATAAATTATCTCTTATACCTTCTATGTATGGGTGAAAATTTTGTGAAGAGAACGGCATCTTCAAAGCTTTCATCCAGATTAAAAGTAATTTTTAATTATTATACAAGATAATTATGTTCCCTTCAATATATGCATCTCATACATTTTAAATATGCTGATAAATTAATATTTAGAATTATAATGCATGAAATAAATTTTAAAAATCGGGGAATTTCCCAAATTTATAAAATTTAACTGAAAGAGCAAATGAGGAAAACTGGCACTTTTAGTGCCGAACGACGGAATATCATTTTTTTGGCATTTTTCGCAAATGTTACGAAAGATAATATACCGTTATGTAGGCGAGGGTCTTTTTTTAAAAAAAAAATATGAAAGACAAATGCCATTAATTTATTCTTTCATTTCATTGTAATATGTTTTGTTTTAAATTTTGCAAACATTTTTATTTTGTTTGTATTTTATAAGCGTCTTTTCACATCTGAGCAAATTCGTTATATCGGGTCAGCATTCCTCGTAAATGAATGATACTTTCATTCGGCATTAAAAAGGCTAAGTTCTATGGAATTTATATAAAAGAAACTTCACATGATCGGCTACGGAAAAAAAAATGTTTTATTATGATCATTTAAAATTAATCCATCTCCTCTAAAATAAATATTAATTATCTTAACTAAAAAAAAATTGCATATTTTAAAACAATTATAATGAAGGCAAAGTGATTATGATAGACAAGGCGACAATCTAAAATTAAAACTCTTTTCCTAAATTTTTAATTGAAACATCACTTTTAATTTAAAAAAAATCAAAGATCAATAAATTAACTACAAAAAACATTATATTTTATCAATTTATTTCCCTTTAAAATCGGAATAATTAAATGTAGACTATCGTATAAAATAAATCACAAAACATTAATTAATCTAAACAACACTAATCTTACCTTAAAGTTACCTCTCATAACCTAATGTTAATCCATTGAAGCTAAGAAATTATCTTTGATATTGTCTTTGTTTTCATTCAATCCAAGCACTATTTCATTTAAATCCTAGTCCGAATTCCAGATATATTTGTTTATTTATTTATAAATATTTGATATTAAAGAAGTGCTATTGAATGCTGATATCATTTTAATTATTTGCTTTTAGTTTAATAAGGGTATATTCTGATGGAAGACCCTTTTCCGAATTTCAAGAAATTAATATTAGTTAATTACAATATAAACATACTTTATAAATGGTATTTAAAAAAATACGGTTTACATATTGAGCACTTGAGAAATTCTGTGCTTCAAAATAGTTGCCAGTTTATATGTAGCACCAATTCTCCAAAAGTTGAAACAAAAAAAGTTTTAAATTTCCCATTCTTTCAAGAAATATTGTCCGATAGATATGTAATTGAAATCTAAGATTTGGCGATAATTTTATCGTGTAATATTGCAAAATCTAGTCAAAATAATGAAATGAAATTGGATTTCCTTGTTTCGAAGGTCCCTACTTTGAAAAGGAAAATAAAACTCCCAACCTAGATCGTTTAATGCATTAGCCCAGGTGGAGGTAATTAAAACCGCATAATTCGTAATTGCAGCGTTTCCCCTCCCCAAAATCGCCAAAACTTTTCCTCGCCGCGGTCCATTTGGCGAAGAAGTAATCTAACTGAAGTATTGAAAGAGCCTACCTTTCTCCCCTAAGCAATAACTCCGTGAGAGAGCCCTCCATCAGGAATTTGGGATAAACAAGATCTTTTCCTGTTGACAGTAAAACAAATTTCATGTTCTCTTAATTAAGTAGGCTCTCCGATTTCTAGAAACTGGATCCTCGAGTGTCCGGTAGGCGGCGCTTTTCGATGTTTCAATCTCGCTGCTGGTCCTGAAAGTTCTCGAGAACATTGATTGCAGCGCTGCCAGGAGGCAAAGTAATGGGAAAATCATACAAATGAGTTGTATGAGTTCTTGATAAAAATAGTGATTTCTCCCAATCTCCCGATATTTATCGGAAAGTTATTTCTCTGGGATAAGAAAATTTGTATGATCATACGGTAAGTACCCGATTCCAGAAAGTGAGCAATCTATAGTTTCTATAGAAAAATATTTGTAATTGATTTAGAGTTACAATGAGTTGTTGGAAGAAAAATGAGAATCATAAGCATGAAAATTATCAGAGTTTTGAATGAAATGATAGTTAATATTTAGAAAAACTAATTCTTCATTAACTTAATAATTGATACGCTTTAATTTTCTTAAAATACTAAAAAAATAAATTCAAAATTTTCTCCATAATTGTTATTTCATTTAATTTTTTAAATGATAGTCACATTTAAATAATGCATATTTCTGGAATACTAGTTATAATTTCTTTCAAAGAATGTCCCATGTCCTATAAGATTGACATTTAAAATTAGGATCAGACCAAATAAAGATTTTTTTAAAATTAAAGAATATTTTTTACAGATGCCTTGTAAAAAATATGGCACAAAAAATATTAAAATATCTTTAACAATAAAAAAAAAGAAGTCCCTTGAATCAATTATAAATTTTCCTGCCGATTTTTCGTTATTCAAAGCTATGGAATATAAAATGAAGAATCTTCGAGAATAAACTGGATAAAAGTGTTTAAGAAAACTATAAAGTCTCAACCTGGTATCTTGGTGTTTTCTCTTAAAATTGGTTTAAAACATTTAATAAAATAAAATCTAACTAGAAATGCAGACATTTTAGTCAATTTTTTCTCAATTTCTCTATTCTTATTGAAACCTTTTTGAAATGCAGTTCTTTTAAATTAATTTAAAACACATTATAGTTTTATTTGTATTTTTAATACTTTATTTAAAATTTATAGAACTTGAAATAAACCATAACTAAGAACTTTCTGTTTCATTTAGCCCAATTGCCTGTTGTAATATACAGAGAAGAAATCAAAGCTGGCTTCACTGATAACAGCAGTTTTACACCAAGCTTTCAATACATACAATGTAGGCTCAATTAAGTGTTATAACAAAAACTGTACCTAGATATTTTTCCTGTAACTAGTGCTTTAATAGATGTTCGTGAACAATGTATTCAGGAAATGGAATCGCTTCGCGGAATTTTTGTAAATAGATAATAGCCATGAAATAAAAAGTATGAAATTTTTTTATAGAAGTGATAGTTTTGTTTATTCACAAAATGCATTTCTTTTGATATAATGCATTTAACTTTGTCACAGGAAGTTAAGTGATCAATTCTAGAGGTTCAATGTCCTAATAGGGTTAAGATTATTCATATTTCACCAAACAGCATGCGAGTCAGTTTTAGCAATAACTTTTAATAAATTAATTTAAACATTGTAAAAACATTTTGATTTTGCTGGCAACTTTCTTAACAGAGTAAGTCATTTCCAACTGCAACTGATACATTCGCAAAGCGACATAGATAGTCCAGAGTTAAGAGAAAATTAATGTTTTAATTTTATAACAACACAGATACCCCAATGAAAATTGAAACATTGAGTATATCCGTTAAAATCCAAATATAGTATTATTTCCATTAAAAAAAATTCTTTAAAGTGATTTAATCGCATTTAATATATAACCGAATTAATTCTCCACTAACTGATTTCTCAACTTAAAAGTCGTTCAATTTTATAATCGTGGGGAAAAAATTGATACCACGGATTAGGTCTACACATTTAATGCTGGCATTAATTCTATAAAGATTACCTCAATAAACATCACCGAATTCTTATCTGAAACTTACATTTTTCAGTCACAATAAAAGGAAATAAATAATCCTACCACCCGCAGTCATCTCCTTAAAAAAAATAATCTCTTCTTTACCAACTGTAAATGAAACATTTGGGCCTGCACAGCGGGCAGCCCTCGAACAAACGGGGTGGTATCCCGCGAACATAAAAAGACGAAACTTACCTCTATAGGGGTGAGGGTGTTGGTGTCGGGGTTAAGGCTGGTGTTGAGGTGGTTTGGCAAGCGCGTTGGATGATGATTGATCAAGACATCGTCGTAGGTGATTCCCGCAGAACCCCCCATGTCGCATCGGCCCTGGTGGTGAGTCTTGCACGGCAAGAAATTCTGCACTTTCCTCTTATGTCTGAAAAGAAAAGAACAAAACGATAAAGCATCGTTAAAATAACTCAATCGAATCGCTATTGCTTTTACATTTATCGTCTGCAAATATTTTTATTTATTTATTTTTTCAACATTTTATCAAAGTGGTGGCTATGTATTAAGGTTTTATAAGTACAATAGATGGTACCCGGCGCGTTGCTGCCGCAGAAGATATTTCTATGAAGGAAAAATATTAGAGTTTTGCTTTCCTGGATCCCATCGCATGTGAGTATTTCTGGAAATGAAATCGCAGATACAGCAGCTAAGTCAGCGAGCGTCATTTTGCCCTAATGTCTTTCTTATAAATGTATGCGCACAACTATAATTCGTTGGTGCTATCGCGAATGACAAGATCAATGGGACATGGAGACTAATAACAAGCTCCATTTTATTAAACCACAATTGGCCATCTGGTCTTCAAAACTAAGTAGACGCTATGATGTAATTTTATCCCGACTACGAATTGGTCATACTCGACTGACACACAGATTTTTACTTTTTTCCGAGCTTCCCACAATGTGTGATGATTGTGGAGTTATATTGACTGTTCGACACATTTTAATAGAATGCACCCACTTAATTGACCTTCGACGTAACTATTATAAATCCAACAATTTTAACTTTGATTTTTTATTGGGCGAGACTCAATACCGAAACATTTTCTTATATATTAAGGATGAGGGAATTTTACATGAAGTTTAGTCTGGTTTTAATAACTTTCCCCCTTTTATAACATTTGAGTAGATTGAACGAAAGCAATTACATTTTTTACAATGCAAAACTAATTTTATCTTAATGGAGAAATTTTACACTGTTTCGGCGCAGTATATTTATTCTATATCAGGATCTTGCGCCAGAAATCCAAATCCAAGCCGCAGAAAATATAATCTTGGAAATATTGTTTGGTATTTGAAATAGTTATTTTGTTTGATTAAGAATGATAGGAAGAATAATATTTATTTTCTTGTTGACAATAAATATGTCACAGTAAAACTAATAAACTCAGTGATTAGATAAAATTACCGGTGACTATACATAATCACCACTGAATTTGGTAAATATGATAAATTATTTCATATTTATCAAATTTACCGGTTAGTTTATAAAATCTCCAGCTCGTAATGGATTAAGATTATGTATAATCACCGGTAACTTTTATATAATCACAAATTTATTACTTTTACCGTAACAAATACATTAATTGAAATTAAAAGATTTATAAAAGAGAAACATAAATAGTATTTTTATATTTTTATTATTCTATTCTACAAACAAATATACATTCTTATGCATTACATTTGTGTATTCTTTTAGAATTGTAAAGCTTGATGTTCTTTCAGGACGGTAATGAAAGAAACTATTTATAGTATCTCGTGATTCGTTTAATATTCGTTCAGAATTCTCAAGTTTAATATTAGAATATGTAATTAAAATATTTTCTTTTAAAATTGATCAAACATAGAAAATACATTTATGCGTAAAATCTTTCATACAGTTGAAAAGACATTTTTTCAAAACTAAGATGGTACAAAAATATTTGCACAATAATATTTTCGGAAGTTACTGCGAAAAATGATAAAATTTTATAAATATTTAAGTTAAAATTTCAAACTTAGAGGATTGGTTCCCCTAAAACTTTCTCGCACACTTCTACAAAAGCTATCACCTCGGAGAAAGACACATTGTATGTGTAATGTATATATGTACCCCTCTTTCAGATTTCCCTCTCATCCCTATTTTGAAGAAATAAACGCAAAAATGAAAAGGGTTTTAAAATCCATTGTCAAACAATACTAAAAATGAAAAACAAGCAACTAATAAACTAATAAAATATGATATATAAATTAAACAAATATTACAAGAAATATATTTCGTTAAAATCCAATAAACATTTTAAGCAATTACTTCGGAATAAGATCTACCACTCAGTTATCACAAAAACAAGAATCGAAACTCAAATTATTTGAAACGAGTTTACTTACAATTTCCATACAAATTTCTTTGCATGAAAATGTTCAGTATTTTAAATATGTATAATTATGTATTTAATATATTTATATAATTATATGTTTATAGTAATACTATAATATTTATACATTGTTTATTATATTTATAATAAAATACTAATTATTCCTTATACAAAAAGTATTTATTTAAATATATATAATTTCAATAATATAAAAAATTCAATTTTTTTTTAAGTTCAGAATTTTTTTAAATACAGAAAAAAAAAACTCCGAAATAATTCGCAATATTATAAAACAGAAGATAATTTACAACATTCACAATAATGGATAATTCCCAGAACTAAAAGCTCAATAAAATAACAATTACTACAAGAGACAAAAATAATCGCCGAACGATAAATAACGTGCACCGAGCCACTTCTTTTTTAAACCAAACTGTGCAAACAATCTTTTTTCATACGTTCCCGGAAATTGCATCCTTGTCTCAGAAGGGAGGGGGAATATTAAAAACAACATGGGTAGATGGTTGGAAGCAACGAAAAGGGAAGGGAGAAATAAAAAAAGATCAAACAAGACCTTAAGTGGATACGGGGCCCTTTATATATGGATGTGTATATACCAGTGTATGCTGAGTATATATACAAAGAAATATAGATAGCCACTTTTTCGTTCGCCTTATATTTATTCATGCTCAATTAATCTACTGAAATCTATATGCTTTTCACGTCTCTATCCCAATATCCTGGAAGATAGCTTCGACTCCTTCAGAGAGTACCGGGTTGCTTGTTTTATAGAGCTACTGTTTAGGGAAAGTAATCTCTTGGCGATGTTTATCGCCTTTTTTGGATTATTACTACTTTATGAGATCACAAAAAACAAATACTACTAACAATTCAGTGTTATTCGAGATTTATTGTACAAAACGGTGACAGAAGAATAGAAAGTTATATTCTGATTTATATACGAAAATAATTCACTTTGTTTGAAATTATTTTATATGATTTCGTTGTATAAGATCTATAATAATTTGTTTTTATTTGGATTTTAACACAATGAAATAAATAATTTTAAACAAATTGATAATGATGTATTAAATCCATCTGCATGCAATAATTTCTTTCATTAAAAGAGTTTTTAAGACTATGTGAAAGGTATTTTTTTGCCCATTTATTGCTTCTTGATGTTAAATTTTACTGTCCTCTAAATCAGTTAGTATAGATATTTTAGAAACACAAATTTAAGTTGTTTTTTTAAAGAGTTTTTTTTTATGTAATATATTTTTATCTGTAATGAAATTTGTATATCACTGTTGTGGCAAAGTTAGTTTATCGATAATCGCAATGATATTTGTTAAGCTGACTAATTTAATTGCTTTTCTGTTAGAGAAATTGCATATATCTGGGTGCATATATCAACATAATAACACCAAATATTCTTTGGGATTCCCACATTCTAAGTCAATATGCTAATAATAAAATTAATATTATCGAAAATTCCGAAATAAACATTCGATGCAAACACGCAACATATTTTAAACAGATATAAGTTTCTGAAAAACTGCAAATACAAACGCTATATACTATAGAAGAGAAATGTATGAGGAGTTTCAAATTGGCATAAAGCATTCAATTCAGTATTACTGAAAAGCAATTTAGAAATATTCATTCAGAATTAAATTGAAATTTTTGAAAGTATCATTTTAATAAATGATAATCAAAAGTTCAATTCACACCCACAAATCGATTCAAATTGCAATAGTTTTTACGTGCATAGATGGACATCATAACGCAGGACTAATTTTTTTTCCCTTAAGACGAATAACTATAAATATTTATATTTTAAAAAACGACATATATGACTGCAAATTCAGCAGTAAACATTTCAATAATCGATTTCAAATTACATGAATGATTATTCTTTTTATTCCTTCCATGTATAAGTATTTTTCCGCATTAAAAGTATTTGACAATATTTAAAAGAATTTTTTTTAAAAAGAATTTCTTCATAAAAAAAATAATTACTAATGACATTGACCAAGGGTTAATTTCATTTCAATTCTTAAAAAAATGAGTTTTAATTCCAAATGGCAATGTTTCTTCATTTTAATTAGAAGTTTGCAAACTTATAAAAGAAAATGAAAATACGAAGAAGGTAAAACTGCCAGTTAAAATTAACTATTCATTTCCTTAATTGATTCAACAACAAATTTCTTCTAAAATCCTTTTTTGAATCAAAAACTAATTATAAAATATTTATTGTAATTTTTCAAAAATTATTTTTAAAATGCTAAATTAAATCGCCGTTATCATTGTTCAAGGTCGGATTAATAAATAAACTTTTATGCGTAAAACTGTGTTAAGATAAAAAAAAATTAAAATATAAATGAAAAATTCTTGAGTCTCAGAAAAAAATCAATATTCTAAAAGAAAATTGTAGTTCACAAATTATGAATATCTGTCTAGTAGGAATTGTGGAAATTAAATTAAACTGATTGAGGAAATTAAACATGTTTTAGATGCCTTTTTTTCCTAACAATCGATACCAAAATTTGACATAAATCTACAATTGTAGTCACAAATTATTTAAGTCATTGGGTTTTTGGAGTTATTACATTTACATGTAAACGAAGTACAAATCAACAGCTAATCAACACTTAGAATTGATTTAAAATTCAATAAACTTCATATTAAATGCTAAACAGATGAACCAAATTTTTCTATTCAGCTCTCTACGTTTCATACATTTATCATGTTCACCTATATCTCCAGACCTAAACAGAGAAATTTTCCCTGAATAGATTTTATTCAGAAGTCGACAGAAATCTACAAATGAGACATTAGGCCTATATGCACAATATCGTCACTTTAACTCAAAGCATTTTTTATTTATCATGCTCAAGAATAGACAGATATAAAAGCATTTTTGAGTTATCATGCTCAAGAATAGACAGACATAAAAGCATTTTTGAGTTATCATGCTCAAGAATAGACAGATATAAAAGCATTTTTGAGTTATCATGCTCAAGAATAGACATATATAATTTTTAAAAAATGTTTTCGGGTTATGAAAGTTATTAAAAATGAAGACCGTCAAAATCTCGAGTTCGAAAGTTCTGAGAATTACAATACTTCCTTTTTGTATACTTCGTACACGAGAAGGCAAAAACAATATTACTCATCATTTTAAAAATAATAACCCCCATCCATCTCCACAACTTTACAAAAAAAAAAAAAAAAAAAAAAAAAAAATACAGCTATACTTAGTTTCTCAGAAGTTTTACAACTTCTTTTAAAAACAACCGAGTCAATTCACACACAAAGTCTTTACCCTACGACTAAATAAATAAAAAACCTCACATTGGAATTTCTCTCCAATAATTTAGAGAGTAAAGCAACAACTATATATCACAAGAAAACGACAAAGGCAATATATTATACAATGAACTACCTTGTCACAAAAGCACGTGAGACTCAAGTTCTCCACCAAGAATAGAATTGTTTTTGATGTTTTATGTATTTTTTTCCCTGCTCTTTCTACAGAAGGTAAACGTGATGATCGCTAGAAAAGGATCGTGCAAAAACCCAGTTCCTTCATTTTCTCTATCACGCTATTAATTCATCATATTTCCTAGCTGTGCTATTATCGGTTTGTCGATAGAAGGCAGTAAATTAACACCAAAATGGAAACAGAGTACAGTACCTCTCCCCGTATGTTTTTTTTATTGCTGCTAACGATTTTTCTCATTGCCAGAGCCTTAAATGACAATTAAAAAAGACATTAACGAAACTGTACCTAATCGATGCAATTAGTTAAATTTAATAGCACGTAATGTTAAATGTAGTAATTAATGAAGCGAAAATCGAGTTTAAAAAAATGGATTATTGCTAATTCGTCGAGACACATTTTGGATTTTCATTTTTCCTATTTGTGTTGAATATTCAACTAGAGTAAAACCATTTAATCTTTAAAAATATGATTAATATAAATAAATTAAATTAAATTAAAGCATGGATTTTAATATTTGTTAGTAGTAACAAAGTTAAATTATTTAAATTAACAATATAAAAGAAAACGAAACTAAATACGGAAACTGAAATAAAAACTATTTCGGATTCGAAAAAGACTAAAATTTAAATTCAAAATTTAAAAGGCAATCATAGTATTTAGTGTGTGCGAATGCAGCTACCACCAAAATACTGATGAATCACATAAATAGCAATATAAGAGAAAACGAAACTAATTACGGAAACTGAAACAAAAACTATTTCGTATTCGAACAAGACTAAAATTTAAATTTAAAAGGCAATCATAGTATTTAGTGTGCGCGAATGCAGCTACCACCAAAATACTGATGAATCACATAAATAGCAATATAAGAGAAAACAAAACTAATTACGGAAACTGAACCAAAAACTATTTCGGTCTTGTTCGAATACGAAATAATTTTTGTTTCAGTTTCCGTAATTAGTTTCGTTTTCTCTTATATTGCTAATTTAAATTATTTAAATTTTTTTGAAACATCTGAGGATTTTAAACAAATACACATCTAATTATTGAGAAGAAACACCAAAACATTTCAAATTGATGTTTCACTTTTATAATTCTTATTGTTATACTCGCCATAAATAAGCTCGCTGACTAGGTCAGCGATTAAAGCCGAGTTTATGTACACTTCTAGCATTTGTTGTTATTATTTTTATCCGTTTTTAATACTTAATTTTTTTTTTCTTGTTGTGGAACATGCACTTATTAGATCTACACAGTAGAAACCTGTAATATTGTCATTGTTTGTATTGTTACTTATGGCACTCGAGAAGCCCACTGACGAAGTCATGGATCTAAGCCATGTTAGTGCAGTAGCTTCTGGAGTTAAATGGCCCTGAGTACATGAGAGTAGAAGTCTGACTTCTAATTCATTTGAAAATAACACACACTCGCTTGCTTAACCCCTTTTTACAAGGGGGCGGGGGAATTTCATACACCTCACAGATAGAACGCGGGGGGGGGCAACCTGGGCTCGAACCCAGAACATCCAAACCAGAAGGGAAGGCGTACTACTCCTAAGCCAGGAAGCTGGCATGTTTCACTTTTTAATATGCTAACGGCATGCTATACGGCATATCAGTCCATGGCGAGTGATATTGAACCTGCAATTGTACAATTGTACCTCGTCAGTCACCAGTGACGGCCTCTCTGTACTTTTCATGCAGGCCATTTCGGGCACTGTTTATTGATAATAAACGTTTAAAAAATTATATTTTTAATGTGAAGAAAGTCGTACTGCAAGTAATAAATGCATAATAAATGCTGTCGTACTGCATTTATTTGTCTGATATCCATTTTTTAAAATTTGAAAATAAAATTTCTGAACATATTAATAGACAAAATCTATTAGCGGAAAATTTGTCTTTATGTCTGTATGCATCCAAATGTCTGTATATTCGATATCAGTTTCTCTATTCAAACTATTAAAGCGCAAAAATACAAATTGAATGCTCTGTTAATTTTATTATTGAAAAAAAACTAAATACAAAATGTAATATATTATAAACGCATGATCATAAATCGAGGGAGAACTGATTTATTACTATTAATAGGTTTATATCCCACGTACAACAGTATTTAATTATTTAAACGTACAATCAAGATTTTTATTTTATGAAAAAGAATATCATAATTAATTAATACCATCTTAATCTCCCATTTTGAATAAAATCGTACCATTTTCTTTATGCTATTATTTTTATTAATGCCATGTTACAGAAACCAGACCAGGCAATAAAAATATTGCTGTTTCAGCCGAGCTTTTATTTTGCTAACCGAACAAAAGGGGCACGTTTCGAACAAAACTAAAATCTAATCTTGTTAAATATCGAGTTTCTTCTATTATTTACTAATCCGATCTTTTGTTATTAAATAAAAGCCATCTAGAAAGAAGCCTTTTGTTAAACTAATCGAATTGTCTGATAGTTTAAAAGTGACGTGCAGTATGCAATTTGTCTATGATGAAACAATTGGGAGCAATTCATTTTGCTGACAATGGTTACAGTTAACAGACTTATCAGTTAATCGATGCTATTATTTAGAAAGGCAATATAAACAAAATCGGTATTTGTTAGATTTAGAAATTTCCTTTTAAAATTCTATGGTATTTCACTTAACATTTTAAGATAGCGATCTGCTTAGTATGGTTGAAAGTATTGGAATGGTGATATCACTTTAATGTGTAATTTAGAATAGTGCCCATAAAACTGGGTCAATTTGTGTGGAGAAAAAGATCAGTTTGGTATAATTGAATAAGTAAAAATGTTATCATTAAACTGAAATTTCAACATGAAGATGTCTTATTTTATGTAAGATAGTTTTCTGATTTTATTTTTTAAATAAAATTGGACTTTAAGATTAGCTTTTTTTTTCTTTTTTTTTTGCTTGTTTATAAATGTTACTGGCGAGCACATTCAGAAATTCCAACATCTTTATATGAAACTATTACAACTATTTGTATGCCATTTAACAGAAAATTTAAATCAGGAAATTAGTATGAAAAATAAAATTAAGATAAACATAAAATTACAAAAGACAGATACTCAAAATTTCAAAACTGATACTACAATATATTTTGAATTAGAATGCTGTATCAATTATTGCCGTGTTAAATATTTTAATCAGTCAAGACGATTGTCTTTTAATTTTAAAAAAATCACAAATTTATACCAAATCATATTTTTTTAAAATCAAAACACATGATTTATCATAGATTTTTTAAAATATAAATAATAAATAAAATCAGCGATACATATAAATTTCTCACTTATCATCGATATTTAAATTAATCTTTTGCCACACACATTTACAAAATTTGTGCCCACCCCCTCAAAAAATTTGTAATATTGACTCAAAATAAGTTGGCTCAAAAATACATTAGGGAAACAAACTAAATATTGCTACAAATAACTATTTATTTATTATTAATTACGGTAAGTAATAATCAAGGATTATTTTAAAGGAGTGAATATATCATAACTATTTCTATATTTAGCCCGAGTAATTTAATTACCTAACTGTTTCAACATAAAATGGCAATATGTGAGAAAAAAAATTTTAATCCAAAAACGCCGCAATTTTAACATTTATCCATTTAAACATGGATTCTGATACTTTAGAATAAAATAGTTTAGTAGCAATATACATTTTATATAAAGATTGACGGGAAAAAAACCATTTTCTTACTTATTACTAGAAAATAAATTACATTATACAGGTAACTGTAGAAAGCTATAAAAGAAAACTTCGCACAAATTCCTCGATTTCAACAGTGAAAATAAACAAATATAAAATAGACATTTTACTCCTGCTTCTAAAATAAACAAGTTTAATTGATATTAATTTCCCATCTGCCAGTTTATTTCAATGATAATCAGGGGAAAAATATTCCCAAATATAACAGCTACCAGAGATTTAAGATTGTCAACTATTTGAAAATGCAAATATTATACTTAAAGAGAATAAAAATATCTTGTCAAATACTTCACACAAAAATAATTCATTTTCGCCAAGTACTTTCATTAATGGACAAAATTATTCTCCTTTTATTTAATGAATATTCATTTTGTTAACTAAAACATAACAGTTGCGTAAGATTAGCATAATTATGTGTTTGCTTATGAATTACAATTTACTATTCGCTTTGCTTTCTAATGCGAAAGGTAAATATAGAATTATGAAAATAAAGAATCTTTTCAACTCCGAAATGAAAGTTAAACGACATAACTATAATTAGTAGCAAAGATAGTTATAGTAAAACAATAGAAAAAGAAACAAACGCCACACGTTTATTTTCTCATTGCCACTGTGTAGTTCAGTACCGTTCCACTAGATGGCACTAAATCCATTCCATGATCATTATTTTTCTTTTTGTTGCTGCGGGAAGATAAATTACTAACCAGTCGTAGTTAAAGCGATATAAAGAGAAGTAAATCTGCATTTATCATTCTGTGTTCTTTTGGTTGTTTTTAAGGCTTTGATTGTGTACAAAGGATAAACAAATTAACTAAATATGTTGTTAGTTTTTTAACAACAGCAAAAAACTGACCTTTTTTTGTTGCTCTTATTTTAGCTTTTAAAATGAAGAAAATCGTCTGTTTTAGTAAATAAATGTGAGAATGTAAATTATAAAAAATTTAACGAAAAGCATATATTTAGCAGAATAAAGTTATAGGGGGTTTTATAATTCGTTTTTATTATTATAAAATCTTCCCCCTTTTGCATGCAAGCGATTTTTTTTTCTTTCATTAATAACAAAAATATAAGTAATTGACAAGGAACAATAATAACATTCTTGTTATGCTTCTATATTTATGAGCAAATACATACAGAATAAAAAGTAATCGTTTTCACAAAAAACCTTTTAAAAAAAATTTAGATCGTTTTCACTAAGTAAAAATATATTTAATATTAAAAGTCGATGTAATATCCATAAACATTATTTGCTATATTATTATAATATTATATAGATTGATTTAATATAAAAGATATTATACATAATACAAAAAAATATGCTTAGAAGAATTTTCAAAATAAAAATATCAAAATATTTTTTTCTAAAAACAACTGAAACTATATGTAAACTCTGAAGCCAAATGAAAAAAAGATTTTGTATACTTTTTCATTCAATTAATAAAATAAAATGAGATAATAATCCTTTCTAAGAATGCAACTATTGTTTTTAATCTATGCAAAACTAAACACATGGTTAGTTATCAAGAAATCACTAAAATCTTCATTATTTTATACAGCATTTGATGAAGATTTCTATATTGACTATTGAGTAGAATTTGAGAAAAATTCTATTTAATAGTTAGGATTACTATAAATTATTTTTTTATTTTTTATTCTAATTATTTTTAACCTCTATTTATTTTTGAAATGAAATTAGCAAATCCTCTGACTATTAAAACTATTAACTTTAATAATAATGTTAAGAAATGTTTAAACTTTATCACTAAAATGTTCAAATCTATTTCCAATAAGTTAAAAAAAATTAATATAACTAAGTCATTTCACAACATACAAAAATAACCTAGAATTATAAAAATTAATAGTCTTTAAGCTATTAATATTTCTATTCTATCTCTTAAGCAATTTCATTACTAAACTTCGATACAAGTTTTCTTAAAAAATTCATTTAATATCACAATTTTGAATTTAATTGCTAATTTATATTTCAATACAATTTTGAAATATTTAGAACCTAACCTTTCAAAAAAATTATTTAGCACAATTTTGAAATTATTAAAATTTATTTTTTAATTCTAATTTAGTACAATTTTGAAATTATTAGAATTTTTTTAATATAATTTCTCAATTTTGAAATTATTAGAATTTACTTTTTAAAAAAGACTGATAGATGGTTTTCTAAATTGAATGTGCTAAAACAGTTCTTCCTAACAGAAAATTATTACATTTACGTATATTCTTAATACAGAATTATTTAGGCCCTTGGAAAATGTCATTCATACTTACATAGATAGATAAAAAGGGAGATCTGATATTGTTTGCCTTTCAGAAAATTAAAAATTGGTTGCTATGATACATAATAAAGGAAAATATAAATTTTGCTTGTATTTTTTTATCCATGTACTTGGTCTTCAGCGTAATATTAAATTGCCCATAGTGCTGTTCAATTTTACACAAGTATTTTGTAAAATTCACAGTATGGTCGATTTAAAAAAAATCAATTAACGAGTGACGTCAGTGAAAGTGAATTCAACACCAAAGAAAGGACACAGTATATATATGAATGACTGCATCCCAATCATTTTATTACAATCCAGCCTAAGATTTTATGACCACAGTACAGTCATACCCCAAACGAGTTACTTCTCATAAAACACCCAGCCCCAACGATATTTCCCATGGTACATACCATACCAAAAGCCACATTTGCATATCATGGTCGGCCAAAAAACGATTGGGTTTGGGGTGCCACTCAACAAAATCCCATCCGCCAACCCTCTGTAAAAGCCGCGCGATGGCGACTCTATTTATTAGCACCCGAAATTAAATTTTCACCCCAGGGTGGGATGGGCCCAGCCACGTGTTCATAACGAACTCGTGTATTTACCTCGGTACACTTCGTTAAGCCTGGTGCAGAGGGATGTGCAGAGATATGGGAAAAGTTGGAAAAGATAGAAAAAAAAATGTGTGGACGCATCCTCGTGGTATTAAAGGGGAGGAGAGAAATATAGATTCTGGTAGATCCAGAGGGGAGGCTTCAGGGGCATGCCATATCCATCGTCCACGAATTTAATCAGAGGGGTGGTGCAGACCAGATGGTAAATATCACGAGGGCCACGTGCGACTCCTGTCCACCGCTTTTGCATAATCGTAGTAAGAATAAGGTCGCGGGAGTTTATTGGTATGGGGATGACGGGAATAACCTCACCCCTCACTATCTGAATGAGTGCACATTTAGATCTATGCATTGCTCAATTCAAATAAAGAACAAAGAATTTATATTCACTTCAAATGTGACCATGAACATGGCGACAGATGTATGCAACAGAAGTTAACATTATTAAAGTAAAAACCAACAGGAGTGATCTCCAAATAACTTTCCAGTACTCTCTATTAAAATTGTCTTGCCAGAGAACACCTTGCATGGCATTGGTGTACAAACAATATTCACGGAATATTAATTTTTGGCAAGAATTCAGCACTTTTACTGAATCTATCATGTCATGCTTGGCGAGTTTTTTTACGTCTTATCTCTGGCATGTGGTTAAGAGCATCCGAAAATCGAATTTGGGTTATAGATAAGTTTTTCTCGATTGGTTGAAACAGGAATTTGATACAAATTTTCAATTCTAGTCACAAAATCCCAAGTCAGATTTGATTAAAGTCATTCTGTTGTTTTTTTTTTAATTTTTTATTTTATAATTATTATTAATGCCTCAGCATGTTTCTGAAATCACAAATCGGCAGTGAACCCATACTTTATTTTACCTCAAAAACTGGCAGGCGTGTATACTAAATGTTAAATCTATGTACCCAATCTAATTTATCCAGCTGTCTTAGTTTGGCAGTTATAGCGTCAACTTGTGTTCTAAGAGCAGGACATACTTACTTCCTCTTAACAAATTTTACTCAAAATTTGACAGAAATCTGGAAATTCGGTGCAAAGATCGTATGCAAAATTTCAACCATACAGCTCAAAAGGTTTTTGATTGTATGTTACAAATAAATAATCGGACATTTTCTAAAAATGTGATTTATGAACTCAGGGAGATGAATAAATAATAGCAGGATCGCATAAAAATATAACAATCTCATTTTTTAAGACCAACTGTTATGACGAAAAGAAAAAATATTTCTACTACGATCGAGAGCCTTGAAATTTGTAATGACTCTCCAACAAACAAAAAGAATTTGTGGAATCAGATCTAAATTCATAAATTCGAATACATTTTTTTAAAGTACAACAAAAGACAAACAGTTCTTAGGTATAGCAATCTGATTCTACCCGCCCCTCCCAAATTCATTGTGGCATTGCAGATTATTAGACTATGAAAATAGATAAATGCAGTAAAGAATGACAGCATTTTCAGAGGTAAATATATACAAAGATTTAAAAAAACAAGACTTTTTGAAAGATCTGTTATATGATATACATAAGTTTCAGTTTTTGGGTAATAATTTTTAACGGTAAGGAAAATTATTTTCATTATATGAAGTTTCTAAAATAAATAAACCACTAAAATTTAGTTTGACTTTATTAATGGGATATTGAGTCATGAGCAACTAAATTTGCTTAAACAGATCAACACCAGCACCAATCTCGTACTGATACATAGCCTGTAAATGGTGCAAACCAATTTCAATTTCATTCGATTTCTTCAAAGAATTCCGAACTTATTCAGGCACTTCAAATAGAATTCTTGCATCGTATTTTTTTTTCCAAAGAAAGTATATATTGCAAGAGCGATGATACATCTCACAAGACAAATTTTATGCGACAGCTACATTCTAGCATCACAAGGATGGGAATATGCCAATTCCTCGTCTCTGACCCAATCAGTGTTGAGCAAACACCATTAAACTCCCTCTACCTCTGGTAGCATGATTGTGTGCTTTAGTTGGATTTCTCAGCCGAAAGGCATCGTTCCAGAAACCTAACAGCGCCCTTCCGGTAGTAGAATACGACAGCGAAAACATGTCGTCTGCTTAACAAGGTTAAGAACGGGAGAATTTGAAGGACGGAATTCCCACTCCCGGGATAGGGAACAGGAAAAAATACCAGGCTGAGGGAGGTGGGGGGGAGACAAGGAGCAGAAGAAGCAGTCAGTGGCAGGAGGGGGATTAACACACTCTAATGCAGCTTTTATTGAATCCCCTGGCATCTCCTGCTCATTAGTTATGCACTGCTCTTCATGATTCACAAACCAACAATGCCGCTCCGTGGATCCACTCTCCGAGATTCTATTATTAATCCACCGTCCCTGCTCGGCATTCGAATGGAATCCGAATTTTTGCACCCTACCCTCGGTCGGCGTGAGGGAGTTTTCGGAACGATTTACGAAGAACAAAAGCGACTGCGTTTGTTTTCTCACAGGCAGATTTTTTTCCCCCTCACTACTTTTTTTGGTGGGAAATGAGGTTCATGCATTTTTTTTATGTGAAGATGGATTTGGTGTGCAGCTTTGGAATGTTAATGTTTTCACCCCATAAAATGAAGTAATTTTATTTCTAACGGTATTATTTTTAATTCGATATTTGGATCATTCATTTATGGTGGTAGACGCGCCATTTCAGAAATTTGCATCAGCTTTTCCGTTACATTGTCCGAAATTTAGCAGCATTTCCACAAGCAGAAAATACATAAAAAGTGGTTTACACCATAACCGGAACTGCTATGGAAAATAACGAAAACCATCCTTCTTATCTGGAAATTAATATAAGCCTTAAATAATTGTATTTATTATTAAATTATCTTTACCGTTAATTGATCCTATAGTATCAATGATAAAGACAAACTATTATTAATTTACTTTAGATATTTTAACATCCCGTTTTAAAGTAACACTAATATTTTGGGACGGGCCTAGTAAGTTTGAACCACAGTCGGATAACGAGGATGACACTTGAGATGGCACCTCTCCCCACATCACAGGAGGATGTTTGCTTCGGACGGTTTTACATGTACCAGACCTACTTACATAATGATTCTTCGCTGTACGGGTCACGAGCCGGAAACCCTCCGAGAGCGAGACCTTACCACCAGGCGACCGCGGAATACTATTATTACTATAATGAGATAAAATATGATACCTTTTAAAGGTGCTTTATATATATATTTTTTATATATTATTCCGGCAATCATTCAAGGCTTCAATCTTCTACAAATACAATAAAAAGGTTAAATAAACAAGAAACCATTAAGTGTATAAATGATTATAAATGAGGTCGAGACAGCCTGACTGGTACAGCGTTGGACTCGCATCTCTTATGTTCTGAGTTCGAACCGACTGGCCAAAGAATCTCCATTTATGAGATAAATGGAGCGAGTATAAGTCTATCGTAGTCACAAAGTCATCCATGTTGGGAGTAATACCACTGGAGGTACTGGTTGAGAGATAATCGTTCTCTGATCCAGAACTAAATTACGATCTGTGGATGAGTAAATGAAATGTATGAATGAATTCTACTCTGTAAGGATTGTACTTTTGGTCCTGGATAGCGCTACTGAAAAAATAAGAGACGCACAATTTGTATTATATCACAATGTCTCTTTAGTCAGCGGTCTTGTCAATGACAAGTGAAATTAGAGACAACAGCATAATTATAAAATCCCTAATTTTCTAAATGCATTCAACAATCATACACTGCAGAATGGAAATAAAATTTCGAATTAAATAGTAAAATTAATTAATTAGTAAAATAAACACAAAAAAGTTCTGATAGATCAGATGCAAAGGCAATAAAATAAATAAATGACCCAAACACTGCATTGCCATTTTTGGAATTTTTACCATAATTGCAAATAAATGCATAATTTTTATATTTTGAAATTATTTATAACAAGACAAATTGGTTGGGAAAAAATCAGCAGATGTGATCGTAAATTTCCAGCATTTATAATCAACCTAGTTAGGCATAGAAGAACAAAAGCATTATTTTATTTGAATTCATTGGAGTATAAAATAAATGTTACGAAGAATCAATTGAAAAATTCCAGGGCAGATATAGTTCCATCATCATTAAGGCTGTTTTTTTGAGAAAAATGACGTTTTCAACAAGTTACTCGATCAAAAAATAAACAGACTCGTTCAACCAAGCAATTAGTGAATAAATCCATCGCTACTTTTTGACATTACATTTGCATACTTTAAAACCCAAAGCTGTAAATAAAATGACAAATAATTCTTTTGCTGAGGAATTCAGAGCACTTCAGTATAATCATTGGGGGGCTCATGGTCACGTTTTTATAATCGTCGAGGGGTTCTAGTTAAAAGACAAAACCAAAATTGTCTTCTAATTCTAAAATAAAAGGCCTTTATTCTTTTTTTTCAGTAATTACTATTCCACGGATCGTTAGACTTTGACCACTTCACAAATATCCATAAGCGCGCGAATATTACATGAATTCCAAAAACAGTTCTCGAAAACCCATCATAAAAATTGACAATGTAGCTCTTGCATGAAGCTTAAAATAAACGTTTCAGTAAAAATGAAAAAAAAAAAAAAAAAAAGAAAGAAAGAAAGAAAGAGAAAGGAAAAAGAGAAATTCGTCGAATCGATCAAGTTGTGTGGTCGACAGTTTTGCTTAATGGCAGAGGACCCAAAGTCACGTGGGGAAATTAAACGGGGTAATGAGTCGTGGCAGGTGTCATGAGCGCTGAGTCACGCAACACTAAGTCCGGAACGGGATCTTTTCCAGGCGATTTTTTCTTTCTTTTTCGGTTCTGCCACCGAATTTTGGGTAATAAGCAGAAAAAGGATTGAGTTCTGAAAATAGTCTAAATCGGATCTGTTGTAAAACCAAATTTAGTTGTTTCAAATGGCTCCATAACATTGGTATATGAAGAAAAGATTTGTTACGGCTTGATGAAAACTTTAAAAGTGCTTAAAAAGAAAAAAATAAAGAGCTTACAGCTTAGTGACAGCTTTAAAAATACTAATCGAAAAAAATGAAATGCTTTCCTGGTGATTTTTTTCCGTGGCTCTGATTCCAAATTTTGGGTAATAAGCAGGAAAAAGGATTGAATTTCGACAATAGTCTAAATCAGATTTGCTGTAAAACAGTATTTAGTTATTTCAAACGGCTAAATGACACTGGTAACTCCGAATAAAATTTATTACAGATTAGTGACAAAAAAAATGCTTAGATGGGGATGTCAAGAATAATGATGGAAAAGATGGAATATAATGATTTTCTGACAGTTATTTTACAATAAACAATAATCATTTAGACTTTCTTAATGTATTGTTTTCGATTTTCAGAATATATCTGAAAATAGGAACGTTAAATATTTAAAAGGAGAAATGTATCAAAAATTAAATAAAAACAATCTTACTGTGAAAATAGAAATATTAGATATGTTAAATAAACATTTTAGTTCATCAACTTCGTAAAAATAAAATAAGAGTTGAGTTGAGTTTGTTTTTTTATGACATAAAAGCCATCTTTGACTAAGCTGCATCATATTCTTGAAATTAAAATATTTATATCGATTGATAATGAAATCAAATATCCTCACAAGCCGCCATAAAGCATTGTTAGAATTTTAAGAGACATATATTTATCGACAACTAAATTTTTAAAAAATCCTTATAATGCAAACGATAATGCGTCGCTCAAATAAATGCATCTCTAAAAGTGTTAATATTCATTTCATACATTCACTCTAACACTTCGTTTTAGGAAATAGCAGAACCTAATTTAAATTTGTACTTTATAGATTTATCTTTCATTTAAATTCAATATTATATTATATATATGCATATATACATTCCAAGATAAACTTATTCATGTTATGCTGTTAAAAACGGCGAAAGCTTAATTTTTTAAATCAAAGGATTCTCAAAATTAAAATAATTCAATGCAAAAATACCTATGAGAGAAATACATTTAAATTTGTCGATGATACTTAAAATGTACATATTTTGAGATAAAGCAGACATAACAGAATTTTTAAATATATTTAATATAGAATGAAATGACAAAATGTTTCAGTCTCCATTTTAAAAGATATTGACTTTCAAATTAAGCATGGATCTGATTTCCAGTTAATTTAAATTAATGTTTTGTTTTGAAACAATTAATTCTGAAGTATTCTACTTTAAAGTTCCTAATCTTGACATTTATATTCAAAGTATTTATTGAGTTTTAATAAGTATAAATTGTACACAGTTTCGGCTCGATTTTTTAAATGTTCCAATCAGTTAAATTGTCATGCGTTTTAGCTGTATACTTTATTACAAATATTAAGCTTGAAATGTAAACTTGAGATTTTTCTCTTTTATTTTTGAATTTAAAACATTTCCGTTGCATGTATTTTCATAATTAAAATAAATAATGGTTTATTTTAATAAGCATTAAATGTTAAACTACGAAATCATGCCTATTAGTTAAATGATATGCATAATAATTGCGTAGATAAAATAAATTCTTATCCCACTGTAATGTAATTTTCTAGATGCCTAGCAAAATTAATTTAGGTAATTAAAAAGAAACTCAATTGCAACACAAAAATACAGTTTTAAAATATTCTTTTATTGAATCCTTTAAAAATGCATTTCCGCAAAAAAAAAGGGGGGGGGGGTAAACTTTGTAGCTTATAATAGGTCAAAATAAAAACCGATGAAAAATTAAATTAATTAATAAACAATAAATTGAATTAATAAAAAAAAATGTAAACATAATACCGTATGGTTTTGACAAAATTAATGAAATTAAGAAAACAAATTGATTTTTAAGTTAACAATATTGTCACATTATGCTGTAGGACAGATGCAACATTTTTAAAAAGTATAAATTCAACGACAAACAGTCATCATCAATCTAATACTATAATACGAGGAATGGTTGCCAAGTCGAAAATGGCCCCAGAATTAATAAACTCCGGTAAACTTGGGGATCTTGGGGTTTTTGGCCACGAGGAATCGATTGGTGCCAGTTTTGAAGCGCTACGGGCGAGCAGTTCGGAGTTACAGATAGGATATTTTCAAACTTTATTAGTTCGCCATAATGGCTACTTAAATTTTCAAGCGGTAACGTGCTGCCATCTATAGCCAATATGGCGAACTAATAAAGTTTTATGTTTATGCTGTTATAGGTTTATAATATGTTTCTTATGTATGTATATATGTTTGGTTTTTCTAAATAAATTTGTCAAAAATATAGAATTTCAACACACTTCAATCTTTACCTTTACTTTACCTTTGTATAGAATAGTTCCCTTTCCAAACTCTAACTTTGTTTAGAATAGTTTACAATGGTGCACTTTAACCGGTTATCTTTTCACCAATGGTTTCACAAATTTTCTTATGGCATGTATTGTTTTGATAAATCACAATTGAAAATTTAAATCTTCGAGTTAGCTTCGATACCTGTTTTCTCCGAGCGGAGCTCGGTCACCCGCTGGTATATAGTTAACTAACTGAATCGTTTTGATGACAAGTTTTGATACCCTCCCCCCCAAAAAAAATGGACAAAATATAGTAAAATCATAGATTCCATTTCGTATAAATTTTATATACTTTCATCAAACTCTTTCAAAGTAACAATACTTATTTTAAAAAGAAAATATTTTAAATCAAATTATATTTTTAAAAAACAATTCGGAAATGCAATTAACATTCTTAATTTATTATCATAGAAATAATAGATAGGTTTAAATAACATAATATAATAACAATCGATACCAATTCGAATTTACTGATTTCATTTTCGAAGTTATTACTCCATATAATCTTTAATATCAGACACATTTGACTGATCCTAATTAATGACAGCTTTATAGCCGAATAAAACGATATAAATTTGATCATCTATTCAAAGACAAATTAACCAGCGATCGATACGTAACTAACGTCACTGATTCATTAGAACTTCAGTTCCCCAAAAGGGGAACTGGAAAGGTTTAATTAAGTATTCCAGTAGTGAAAGTTGAATAAATTTTGCTATAGAGCTCAATAAATTCAATCTTATAAATATTTAACTATTTTCTTTAATTTGAAAGGAGACATTATTTAATTCAATCCACATTCAATACATAAACATTAAATAAAAAATGAATAAAGATATACAATTTTTACTTCAGTATTTACTTTTAAACAAATTATTTTTAAAGTATCCAAAAACACATAATCAAAATTGAAGACAAATGAACTCATACAACTATGAACGGCATACAAACATAACAGAAGATTGTTGTCATATCAATGATGCAATTTATTTTGCACTTGAAATTTTGAAAGTTCGATATAATAATTTTGAATTTCAAATAAAAGTTTTCAATAGCACGGTATTTTGACGAATCACTACGAATTAGATTTCCCTAATTCAAAAAACACAATTTTGGAAACGCCTGTCTTTGACAAGGATTATTCAAAAACACTTTAAACTGGACGATTAAAATATGGTATACGGTCTTTACACTAAATGTGCTGATCTCTATCAAATTTTGAGTAAATTTTATTCAGATGAAATCCGCCTACCCGGTTATTTGAATATAAGTTGAAGCGATAACTACAACGAAGAAAGCCAGATGGATAAAATTCGGTGCACAGATTTAACATCAATAATGTAGACACCAGTCAAATTTTGAGCTAAATCCAAAACGGGGATGATTATATTTGGGTCTGTACCTTCAAAAGCATGTAGCCGCCAAAATTCAAAAACATAATGATTAACGCGGGCTACAAGAGCTATTTTGTATTTGATTTCTGTTCCGAAAAACGCGTCTAAACAGAAATTCGATTTTCGGATACTATTAATCGGATACCAGGAGTAAATTGCCAAATAATACGCCAAAGATGACATTATAGATTCAGTAAAAATACTTATTTACATTCATTAATCATTTCACAAAGAATGTAGTACAAGCCAATAAAATTCTGTGGTAGCATCGCACACCTGTTTTGTATGCGATAATTAAAACATTAATTTATTAAAATCCCCCCTCAAAAAAAATTCGCTTCAAATTGCACAGCTTTACTTTCCAAAGTATATACCTGCAAAGGATTTTGGTAGTTCAAGGGCCTTGTACACCTACCTATATACACTCACTTTCAACTGTATTTTCAATATTATGCTTGTTACTCTCTTTTTTCTCTTTCGTTTTATTTCTGTCCTTGTTTCTAGTTTGTTGTAAATAATTTATTATTTTTCAGAATCTTGTATTCACAAACTACAAGTCTGCTTCTGTTAGATAGTTAACTTAATAAGTCAAACCCATTTCTCATTTGAACTTCAAAAAGCTCATTTACTTCGGCTTTGTTTTATCCAAATTAAAATCCTCAGCCATATTTCGATCAATAAATGTGAAATGTCGGACAATAGTCACAGGGATGGATAGAACAGGAGTGTATTTCCATGTCTCTCTCCCTTCATGCTTATTACACTGTTTAAATTACCAGAAGGTTCTAGTAGCAGGGACATAAAGCAGTGTTTTTTGTTGTGTGAATTTCCCATAGCAATTCTGTGTTCATTAATTCACTCACACGTTTCCATTTTCAATAATTAAGAACGATTATGATAAAAATTCTTAAAATAAATTTCAATTTTCCTAATAGTTTCAGATGCTATGTAAGAGATTCTGAAATTTTATAAAAATAAATTGTTCAAATAATAATAACAATTGCAACAAAAGTTTCGTTTCACCACCAAAAAGTACTTGCTAAAGCGTTCTGTAAAACAAATTTCACTGCGAACACACAAAACGTGCAGCGAAAATAAAACATCGAATGTTGAATTTATTAGAATAAAATAAACTCGGCAAAACGAAATGGGTGGAATTTCTACAATATGTTTTATGCTTCTGAAATGTAGAATTTGCTTTATTTTGCATCTTAAAAATATCTTACGCAAGGAAAAAGAACATTAAAAAAAAAAAAAAACCAGAAAATTCATACCAGAAAAAATAACACACACAAAAAAAATGCTTGCATTTCTCAGAATAAAATAAATTTTATTTGAAATGAAAGTTTATTTTGATGACATTGACATCCGGTTTTAAAGCAAAGCTAGTACTATTTGGAGATGAACATTGTAATTTTAAATCTCATAATCTTCCGTTATGAGCGGTAGCATTTCAACACAAGGATCGCTGCTCTTTGACGGAGAACCTACCAGTGAAATCAAATTTGTAATTCTCTGATCACTAGACTTGACCTGGGTCCTATGAACAAATCTCTCACCAGTGTTCTAGTGTAAAAATAAAGGTCTTTCGCCTTAACTATGTAAAATGCAACGACAAAGTTAATAATACATTTGGAATGGAAACTAAGAAGGCTTTATTTTTGATTACAAAAAAGTATAAATTTCAAAGGGGAGGGGTAATGTGGAGAAAAACATGTATTACTTTATTGATGCCAAATTTTATCTTACCACAAGACTTGCAGAAAACTAGTTCCCTAATTGAAAATTAAACTTAATCTATACATCTACAGCATTCAAAACCTAGAACACAGTGTTGAAAAAATAAAGCTACTTGCTACCCTAAGCAAACACAGCAAACGATTAACGAAGGTTTAAAAAAAAAAAGGGTAAAAATATTTGCCAAACGATAAGAGGGGGGGAGAAGTGAAACCAGCCAAAGATTCATGGATCTGCTATTAATAGCCATCGAGGTGTATGGGGTGGTGGCAAATATGGAGTATAGAGGGTGCATGACCATTCCCTAAAGAAGATCTAGAGCAAGAGGCGGGGGTGTGAAGGGGTGCTCTTAATCACAAGCAGACGATCCTGAGGGAAAAGCAAGCTCCCAGGAGAGGGCAGCTAATGGTTTGCGAGGGGTGGAGGAGGTAGATGTGCGACAATATGGGGGTGGCAATGCCTCAGGTGCAATCAATGTTGTGAATGGTAACCTGACAGACGCACGGTTCGAGATTATCCGATAGCGTGAGGTAACTATGGCAACCACTTCCAACATCTCTATCCCGCTCACTTAGCTTAATAAGTGAAGGTTCCTCGTTTTCAGGAAGGGAAGAAAAAAAAACTTTTTCGCCCCATGCAGTGGCGTAATAGTGGCGTAAGAACGTTTTTGATTAATAGCGGAATAATATTTTGTGGATGTTAGTTTTTTCCTCCCAGCGTGGTGGGATCTCAACTAGGGAAAATATTTATATAGCAGGAGAGGACTTTGTTTATTTTGATTTCTTTTATAGAGAGAGTTTCGGGATGTAATAAGCTTTTTGTCTAGGCCTGTTGGGGGACTGTTGATATTTTTTCTGTATTGTCTGGATGTTGGATTTATGTCGTCTGGTATTGAAAGTACAGATCCCAGGGGCTGTGTCTTTCATGCAGCAAATAGCGGGGGAAATAACATCCAAGATTTATTTGTAGAAATGATATTATTGTCAAAAGAACATGGAATATGAGATTCGTAATGACATATTTTGAAATAAGATTTTGAAGGAAATGTTTTCCTAAAAACATAAAAGTACTTTTATATGCTGTATTTCAAGGATTACATAGTTCGATGTCCGTAGCTTAAACTGATATCAAAATACACATGAGAAGGCAATATATTTAATTGTCCCTAACACATTAAATAATAATGAAATGTATTTAATTAAATTAGAGTAATGTTCCATCAAAAAATGGAGCATTAGCATGGCTATCGTACGTCCATAGGTGTCGTATATCCAAAAGTCATGCAGGCATGACTTGAGTCAAAATTATTTTTATAAATTTATGCATTTAGCTACAGACAGCAATGAGATTAACATGCTTCAAACGAAACAGTTTTTCTTCTAATTCCTAAACCACAATGTCACAATTTCATCATTTACGAAAAGACGATAGATTTTGACTCATAATGAACAAATAGTTATAACATAGTACAACTCTTTACCATTACCATAGGACTATTCCAAAATAATGTTCAATCAAATCGCAATTCAAAATGCGAAAAACTTTTAATTTTAGTAATATAATTTAATGTAGAGAGCTATATTTGACTGAGATTTCATAATTATAATTTGGTATTTTTAGGTTAAATTTTTTAATATAAATTTTATTGGAAAAAACAATTTTGAGTGTTGAAATGAATAATAAAATAATGATTTCTCTGGATTAATAAATTTTAAAACCCCATTATTTTTCTTAATTTAATTATTAAATGACTTGTAAAATGAGGCCCTCTGCATTAGATTATGTTGCTAAAATTAAAAGTTTTTCGCATTTTCAACTGTGATTTTTTCTTACATCATTTTGAAACAATCACTTAAACGAAATATAAAAGTGTTTACTTTATCAATTATAATAACACTTATGCTGTAATAATCCTTTTGGAGCTATCGCTCTTGACAAATAGTAAAAAAGAATTTTACTATTTGCCAAAGAACAAATAGTAAAATTCTGTTCTCATAAAGAATATTTGGAATACTTACTGTTTAGAACATCTATTATCATATATATTATTACAATACCATTACAACATGCTTATTGTATTTCGTGACGCTTTTTAAAGGGATTTTTAAAGAATATATTAATTTTGGGGACATTAAATTTTTGCATGGAAAAGATTAACTGCTTCGATATCAGATACTAATTATTTCGAATTTATATTCTTCAAACATTTTTCTCTTAAGATTTTCAACAACACACTTTTGCTTATTTATGATGTAATAATGTATAATGATTTTCAATAATGAAATGAACAGTGACCAAAAAGAATCAGACATGGCGTAGTAAAGAGAGACGTATAAAAGCGGATTTTCTATATAATCATTGCATTGCGAAAAATTTATGGAAAATACATTATCACATCTAAGGAAGCAACGTACATCGCTAGCCATTCAAAATCTGTTGAGATTCTATTTTCACGCTTTTGCAAGGAAATAATTCGCACCGCAACGAGAAAATAAATTAATTGATTTTCATCATCTAAAAATGATTGATAAAAAGTAAATAATTGATTGAAAGTAATAATTGAAAGATTTTCTTGATTTCCAAAGAAGCACATTAGCTTATTTATAACATTATAATTAACTTCTTTTTACAAATGAAATAAACAATGATAGGGAAGAAACAGACATGGCGTACTAAAGAAAAAATTATAAAGCAGAAATTTCTATATAAACATTGCATTGAGAAATACTTATGGTAAATTATTACCACATCTAAGCAAGCAAAATGCACCACTAATCACTCAGAATCTGACGAAATCCTATTTTCTCGCTTCGCAAATAATTCGCGCCGAATCGAGAATGTAATTAATTGATTCTCATCATCTAAAATTAAGTAATTGATTGAAAGAAAATGTTTGATTTTCTTGATTGAAGCATATTTACTTATTTATGACGCAATAAACATTTTTTTTTTCAACAATGAAATAAACAGTGTCCAATAAGAAACCAGAGCAACGTTCTAAAGAAAGACATATAAAACGAGATTTTCTATATAACAAATACACTGTGGAATGCTTATGGAAAATACATTATCACATCTAAGGAAGCAACATACACCACTAGCCGCTCAAAATCTGCTGAGATTCTATTTTCTCGCTTCTGTAAGGAAATAATTCGCGCCACAGCGAGAAAGTAAATAATTGATTTTCTCTTCTCCACAGACTTTTAAGTAAGTATTCTGATTTACAGCATCGAATTTTTTCCCGCCAAACTCTCCCTCTCCCACCCTTTCATTCTAAGCCATCATCTCTCCACCCCCTTTTTTTTTCATTACTAGTGACTATTTTAGGCACCTACACACTATCAAATATAAACTTTATATATTTGTGTTTTGCTATCTGATAACTTATTTATGATTCCTTTTATATTTATATTTTTTATCCTTGAGGGGTATTTCGAACGTCTAAATGAAATGGAAAGTGCTTCTTTTATTTCGAATTTATATTCCCCAGAGGAGGGTTGGGGGAGGGAGGAAAACTCATCCTTACACCTAACCAACCTCGGTGCCTTCTATTATTTCTTCGAACACCGTTTTTCCGTTTTTACCATTCAACGGCGAGACGAATTTGCATATATATTTAAAAATTCTGATAGAAAATGCGATTGCATAAAATAATTCCAAGACGCGAACTTCCAGAAAGACGAGAAACTGTTTATTAACTTTTTTTAACGTTTTGATATTACGTGGTATGTGGTTTTTTTCTTATTTTAAGAGCATTTCATGATTTGGAAAAAAAAATGAATAAAACGAGGGGCAAAAAGTAAAATTATTACCCTCAGTAATTCGAAAAGAATATTCTACAATTTTAGAAAAAAAAAAAAAAAAGGATTTCAGCGTAAAATGTTCTGCAGCTAGATTTGGAGAAACACTGACGGGAAAAATTTCGATTAAAATATTTAAATTTGTCTTGGGATAAACTTTATTTGAAAGAGAACGATAATTCATAATAAGAATTTTTTAAGCAAGTGCATTTAATAAAGTACTGAATTTTAAAAATTCTATGAAAAAAAAATATTGTATACTTCCAGGATTTAAAGAAAGCCTTTTAATTCAAAATATCAATAAATTAGAGTGCATTAAGAATTTTGCAAAATAATTCAACAAGTAAGAAATATAAAAACCGTAAGAGAAAACAATGATTACTCAGAAAAATTGTTTTTTATAGAAAAATCTAATTATTATGAGTTAGGACTGACAACTCTATTTTCTACTTATTATCGAATTTTAAACAACTTTTAATTTTATTTTAAATTCTTTTTTATTTTTTTAAAGTAAGTCAGATGAAGAAACTCGCTGTGTTTAGTAGATACAGTAAATTAACTATGCATAATAAGCTTCTTTATATTTCCTGTAATTTGTTTATGTACACAAAAACACTTTCATACTGAATAAAATCAATAAAAACAGTTAAATCAAACTATTCGAAACAACATCAAAAAAAATCAAGTGTTTTCATTCCAAAACGTTTAAATATTTTTTTTCTTCATACCAACAACAAAAATTTACGACTTGATAATATGAAAAAAGAACTAGCAACAAAAATAAAATCAAATGCTAGTACAACTACCTTTTTTTTTTGCTTTGGGACAGATAGGCATATATATGAAAGGCAATTTATTTCCATGTCGAGTTTAAACGTCACTTATTTTTGCTCCATCCGATTATTTTATGATAAAAGTCGTCTGCCATAAACGATCATTTCTGCTTCAGTAAAATAAAACTAAATGATACACTGTATTTACAATTTTATTGCTTTTCTGCAGATGATTTTATCTAAAAGATTTTTTATTTTACTTTATTGTCCTAAAATTGTACCTTTGAGCTCATAAAAAACATTACAGATTTCGTATTCTGCAAAGAGAAAGAAAATTACTCGATGAAATGATGGTTAACACCACGAAGCATAAAAAAAAATTCTGCAATATAATTCCGAGAAGACTTTTCTTATTTTTTTTTAAAAAAACCAATTAAATTTTTAATGATTGTCTGATTTTTTCTTTTTACATTGAAGATGAAAAATCGCGAATAAAAAAATATAGTATTCACATAACAATCAAATAATATATAACAAGTATAATAATGATTTTCTACTTTTCAAATATTTGAGCACAAAAGATACATTAAACAATAAAAAATACAAGAAAAATTATTTGAAATATTTTTATTTATTAATTAAAAAATCTGTTGAAATATGCGAATGAAAAATATTGGTTTGTATTAATATTTTTTGTAAATTTCTCATTATTTTTTTTCCGATTAAGTTCAAACGTAGACAAAAGCATTTAAAAGAAATTTATTTTAATTCAATTATATTATTTCATATCACAATACAGTTAACATGTTTGAAAAAAATGTTAAAACGAAGGGAAGAAGAAATGGCGTAATAATTTTATTGGAGTGTGTTAAAGAAAGACCTTCCCGTTGATACATCTGCGTAAATTTTTATTATATAATAAGTAATATAAGTCTGTAAAAGCATGTTGCGTTGCTCAAGCCCCTTTTTTAGATGCTAGACAATTAAAAATTATATATCCTAATATATCCTTTATCCAATAGTAATTATACATCCCAATATCCAATAGTAATTATACATCCCAATATCCAATTGTAATTATACATACCAAT
>JAPMOQ010054027.1:29913-43046 GCA_026543055.1 Argiope trifasciata | reverse complement strand
TATCCAACTTTAAATATACATTCCAATATCCAACTTTAAATATACATCCCAATATCCCATTTTAATTATGTATCCTAATATCCAATTTTAATTATATATCCTAATATAAAATAATATATCCTATAAAAATTGCATAGAAAAGTAATCAACGATCTTTCCTATTCAATTTTTTTAATAAAGTATGAAAAAAAACGGATTATAATTTTTTTTCTGTTCCAGAATTATTTTCTCCAATATTTTTTTATATTTAATATTATGTTCTGCAATATTTTATAAATCTTTATTTTTTATTCTGCAATATTTCCAAAAACAGTGAGATGGGTGGAGATCATTTTTTTATAGTCTTCGTACGCCTCACCAACGTAACGACGATCTGTAACTATGTTTAAACAAAACCCTTCTTTCTAAAACGCCCTTTTCGTAAATCGATTGGATCCAGTCTTCCGTTTCGTATCCAGATTTGTACGAAAAAGCCATTTAACCAAAATAAATCGACCATTCCTGCACGCAGTTTTAATTGCTGCAAGTGAATGGTTTTCGGACGTAATTAGCCATCAAATTACCAAAACGATTCAAGCTATGCAACAAGTCCACTGTACTTAAACGTGGCGTCCCCACTGTTACGAACGCTTGTTTTTTAACCTGAAAAGGTTTGATTGGCCGAAATTTATGGGATAGTGTTCTTTTCCGAGAATAAATTTTCCGCACAGCGATCAGAGGTCAAAGCGACTGAAAACAATCTTTGAGCAAAAGATTCTAGACCATATATCTAGTAGGAATAAATATGTAGTCGTTACTGTTATTTTTTTTTTCGTGAAATATTTATATAACTTTTCTAAATATTGTTTTTGACTCGGACAAAGAGGTTTTCTGAAAGCAAAGTGCTCAGTTGAATGGACTTAGAGGAAAGAATGTCCATTGAATAGATAGCAGAAATTCTTTAACTCGTCAAAATATAGAGAGAAAAAGACAAAGAATGTGAATTTGACTGTAGGGTTAACAATGGATATTTCAACCAAATTATTTTGTTTTTATTAAAATGGCTGAAATGATAAAAGCCTTTAATAATACACAATACAAACTTTTTTTGCAATAAAGAATCGATAATATTAATTTCCAGCCACCCCCTTCAGTTTGTAAGATCATATACAAGAAAAAAATATTACAATATGCTATTTACGCTTTTATATATTTGTATACAAAGATGATTTTCAGTCTGAAATAGAAAATAGGTTTTAGTATTATTTTAGAGACAAAAATGAATATTAAAAAATATATCAACTTAAAAAGAAAGAAAGTGGTTTATTATAAACCTTTGGTTTAAGGTGCCGTTTCACCCTAAATACCTTAAATTATCATTTAAGGAAAAATGTTGAATTATTTTTTAAATACATATAGTGACATATAGCGACTAAAACCAGAAGTTGCACGAAAAAAACCCTATTTTATTCTATTAATTTTGCATCAATATTAACCTTTAAGTTTGCCCAAGACCATTTACATAATGATAGTTTGAGTACGACTTTTTATCAAATTGCGATTTGAATGAAACTTCTCACATTTCTCTTTCGATTAACTGTTCGAAATCAAGACACAATTACTGGAAACTAAATTGGAACAAAAACTATTTATTTTAATTTCTGATTTGAAAAAAAAAATCTTTCATTTACATATAATTTTCACTATTAAATTTAAATTAGAATTAAACTACAAATTCACATAATCCTATATTAATTACATCCAAATCAGTCAGCCCTTTTTTAGGAGCATAATTAATTCAGTTTACAATACCTATTTTATAATCAATTACATTTTAGTATGTACTCTACTTTTAATTAACGTTTATAGGATACTTAAATATTCATTTTAACACATAGAATCTGGCGTGAAAACATTTCCATTTACAATACCTATTTTATAATCAATTACATTTTAATAATGTGCTCTACTTTTAATTAACGTTTATAGGATACTTAAATATTCATTTTAACACATAGAATCTGGCGTGAAAACATTTCCATTATAATATTTAACATTTTCTATCCTGTTACTTTTATATTTAAGAAATTGGGTGCATTCATTTTGATTTCTTTCTTAGTGCCACACATTTTACTTCATTTTCATCCGATTTTTAGTGGATGAAAATGAAATAAAATGTATGGCACTCAATAGATGTGTCACTATTTCATCTCTCAATAGATTATAACACTCAATTTCTGCACTTCCACGTTTGCAGCAGCATGGTGAATATCTGCAATAAAACTCAAATGAATATCAACAACAAAGAGATTTTTTGAACAAAATCGAGTATTCTGCTGATGCTTTCAGGTTTAACAGTTCGGCAACAAATGCGGAACATAAACTTTTAATAAACATTTTGTAATGCTGTCATCCATATGCTGTTACTATTATTACTAAGTATTTGCTTTATTTACTTTCTTAAAATAGTGTATGACGAAAGTAAAGATAATGATCATATATCCTGTATTCTAATTCCATGCTATTTCCTATCGCAGAACTCAACTTGCCTATACCGCAGCGCTTATGTTATACAGATTTGATAAATTAACCTAGAGAGCGGCAGGAAACTCGTGCTCTTACGTAGTCATTTCATTTCCGCATGTCTGATTTGATACATCGACCCTATAAATTCCTCAGTGGCCATTAACAAGGGGTGGACACCATTTCCACCTGCTCGTATTTTTGATGCACGGAGGCCTCTCCACACCTGTCGCCAGAGCGACCCCGGCGAATAATGAATAATCAACAAACAAGCCGTAGGGAACAACAGAATCGATGAATCTGTACCTGTGCTCGCAGGTATACACATGAATTATCGTTTGCTCAACCCCTCCGTCCACCCTGCTAGTGGCGATCGATGCACGAGAAGTTGCGTTACGAGAAGAAGGATGAAGTCGTAAAAGAGACCATAAAATCGTCTGAAAATACGCCTTGCACCGAGGTGGGGGCGAAGAAACAGGTGAGGAGTGAGGACGGCAGATAGCACAACACTTTTTTATGTCGAATGTTCTCGATTTGGAATGGCCACTTCGACGAATGAGAAGTGCGATCTGCGGTGACTGTGATTACGGTTGAGGTGATTATGGTTGTTTGAATGTTTTCTGTTTTATTTGACTTGCACCATTACGCTTAGGTATGTTGATACAGTGCTGAAAAATTATGAAAATCGAAAATAAATTCTGCTGAAAACCTGTTGGTTTAGAAAAAAAGAGTTCAGCATAATGGACGACACCCTAAGAGAAAGAAGATTATGTCACTATACAGTCTAAGCATGTTCTTCATATTCATATCTATATCAATCACAACCATCAACTATAAACGAGAGTTAGACTGTAGATTATGTATTTGCAAATAAATTCGAATTATTTGCGCTTTTTTCAATTAATTATTTTCTATCCAAATAAATTCAGGAACAAAAAACAAATATTTGACTTGGGCGGTTGTACCATGCTTCTAGGGATGTAGTAGATGGCATTTTAACTGTCCTAAACTGTTGTCCCAAGATTTCTTTAGTTGAGGTTTCAATTTCGCATTCTAAATAGGCAATTTCCTTTCTGAAGTATTAAAGCATGGTCAAATTTCTCTTTAACCTTTTTATTTTTTTATTTCATTTTATATTATTTATTTATTTTGCTTTGATTTTCTAAACGGTGAAGGTGCGTCATTCTTTTCAAGATGCATCAAGGTTTGCACGTGTTATCAGTAATGTTTGCAATAGTCGAAAACTCATTGTAAAACATGAATTTTAAAAGGAGTTAAATTATGGGCTTTTCATCTGGAATTGCATTTTTATCAAGACTCTTCAACCCAACATCATTTATCTATCAATGTACATATTACCAAAAAAAAAATCGGGGAAAAGAAAGGGAAGACAAAAAAAGAGAAAGGCCAGTGATTGTTTCAAACCGGTTTAAACCAGTTAATGACATATTAATTAAGACAAATAATAACTAAAAGAATAATAAAGTTCCCACATGATAACATGAAATTTGCTATCGTAGATTTCATATTTATTTTATTTTATTTTTTATTTGTAACCACGAATGCTAATATATACTAAAGCAATCCACAAGAAAAAAAAATTATGATGATAGTACAACTAAATCCTACCCAAACCCAAGCTTGAACGAATCCATGGTCGCCTGACAAAAACCAATGACGATAAAAAAAAAGAAAAGATATAAACTCATCGTCAAGATAATGAATTGCAGCGAATGGCCATGCCTATTGTCTCGCATATTGCCAACCATTATGTAAAGCGAATAGCCCCAGATCGCAACACCAAACGGCATAGAACAAAAACATCCTAATGTTCCGCGATTTGGGCAATAAATGATAGACCCGAAACATTTTATTAAAGCCGTTTTGTCGCTGCGTGTCTATAAAAACCTGAAGGGTAAATTTAAAAATTATGCAACTCAGCGACTCCCAACCGATTTCCGAACGTATTAACACTGCCACAAATGGAGCACTCGGCGTAAGAGAAAAGACCATTAGTAAAATAAAGAACACATCTTTTTCACGGGGAATTGATGGTCAGTTTTTCCTGGTGTAATTCCACGCTATGCCGTGAGAGGCGCTGCTGCTCGCGTGTGGCGAAATCGTTTGTCAGGCCGGAAATGACAATGGACGGGAAATTCTGCTTTTTTCATATATATATTTTAAAGAGAATGCGGGGAATAGCATAGTGTATCGTGTGCAAGTTGGTTACCAGTGAAGTTGTTTGGCTGGAAAATTATAGAGTAAATAAAAAATTTGTATTTATCTCGAATATATTTTAGGGTTAAGGAAAAAAATTAAGAGCACAATCTTTTTCACGCACGTTGGAGTGACAGTTCTTTAAAGGTTATATATATATTGGCTAGCTTGGTTCAATTTTTTTTTCTATTTATATGTTTAAAAAAATTAGGGCTTAACGAATATTGAGTATAATGATTGCAAATGCTAAGCTATGGTAATTGAATCGATGTAATTTCTAATAAAAACAATTGTAATCATCAAATAACTGAACTTTAATAATAATATTTTATGATTATCTAATTATATCAACGGCAGATTATGACTGTGAAATATGTATCTGGATGTGGGTGTGTGTTAAATCCAAGGAAAGATACTTTAATTTTCTTTTCCTTATTGATTTTCGCATACACACATATATAACACACATGAACAATGATCACATATACATAAGTATTAACACAAAATGTATATATTTAAATGTAGAAATCAAATTATCAAATTCACACACAATCCGGACACAACATTCACAAATCGAAAGCATTGTTGCGGCGAAATCAGTGTCCTTCAAACCATCGTTCGAATGTTTCGTCTTCATCAGTAACATCGTGCAAACTAAGGCATAATCAAGCCCCTTTTAAAGAAAGTGCGATCCTTTAGAAGTACTTTCAATGCATTAGACGATCAGTCACAAATTTGACAAACATAACATTTACAAATCTGGAATATTATCGTAGCGAGATCAGTGTCCTCCAAAATAACGTTGGTATTCTACGGCTTTAGTTTTCATCAGCGATATGGAAGAACATAACGGATAATCAAACCCAATTTTGGAAAAGTGAAATCATTTTGGAATCTATTATATTAAAATGCATTAGATGATCAAATAACAAAACACAAATATCGATACAGCATTCACAAATCTGAAGCATGTTGGTGGCGAAATCAGTGTCCTTGAAAGCATCGTCTGAATTTTTTAACCCTCAGTCTTCATCAGTAATATCGAAGCTATAAACGGCATTCAAGTTCATTGTATTATTTTTTCTCAACCCTCATCATATTTGGCCTTAAAAGAATGAGATAAACAATTCGTCTGCATGATCTACCCTCCAGGCCATCTATATCTGCTTACGCCAGTCATGAAAAAGAACCTTCAAAACTCATCTAATTTTCTGTGTTTGTTTTGCAAACTTCTTTTACTCTGAAAAGCTCCCATTTTAATCTATTCCTTTGAATAAATATTTAGAAATTCTTTCCTTAATGATTCGGCTTTATTTCTTGAGTTACAATGCTACTTTGTCGCAAAAGTTAATCCCGAAAAAGAAATTTCTCTTCCAGATGATAGTACAGAACAAAAAAGGAATTTCTCCCAACTTCGTTAATTTGCCGCCAAATCATTTCAAAATAATACTTAATCACAAACCTTCCCCCGATCAGAAGAGTATAATGAACTTCGAGACGTGGGCCATTAAAGGAACTTTTTACCTTTTTAACCGAAGCAATTGTACGCAATTCCTCCCCAAAAGTTCTTTATTCTTTTTATGTTTTTCTTTTATTCCATTTCTTTCCGAAAAGTACTACAAGGTGGGAGTGAAATTTCTTCTCCGCCAGATGTCTCTGGATGCATACAAACATCATTTATCAGAACTCGAGATTATTTTTAAGAAAGAATAGGAAAATCTTCTGCAGCAGGGAGTGTACCGGGGGTGAGGGGTGGGGAGTTGTTTTACTTCGGAATTCTTCCTCTGCTTTTGGTTTCTCCAGAAAAGAAACGGAACTTTTCTCATTTGCTTAAAATGTTAATGTGAAGGAAAAACCACCGAAATGATGGTAGGAAGTTTAACTATTTATTCCTCACACAACCCTCCCCCTTAAAGGTACCCCCCACTGTTCTCTTGTTTTGGAAGAAGATTCGAAAACTGTCCTCCACCCCCCAAACCTTTCTTAAAAGATAGAGGGGAAAAAAATTAATTTTTAGAGCGGGAAAGAAATGGAAAGTAATGGTATTCACTAGAGAATGTAGAATTATTATAGTATAATAAGAATAATATTCATAATGCAAAGTGCTTGGTTTCCGGATTTCGGGTTGAGACATGAAATTGTTTTCTTGAAATTAAAATAAAAACATTTCGAAGAAAAATTATGGAGGTACTACAGATTTGTTCCAAACAAACTAAGCTAACAACAAAACAACACGGCCGATAATACCAAAATTTGTCATTTTTACCCCAGTTGTTTAAATTATTATGCATCCATAGAAAATCCTGATATAATAAATCTCAGTTTAAAAAAAGTTATATAAATTATGAAGAAATAAAAAAACTGCAATAACATAAATTTAATACAAAGATTTAAATTAGGAAATAAATTTATAAAACTCATTGATAATTATGTTTTATATCAAAGCGTTATGAATGAAATGATTGAAAAAATTCGTAAACTAGTATATAATCATTTTTCTAACCTTAATAATTTCAACACATGAAAAACATTTATATGGCATGAGACGAAAATTACATATAAATGATATAACTTTAAACCTTCGGTACTTTACAAATGCGGGGCGTCTTTTGTACCATTCTTAAATAAATAAAGTAATTACTGGGAAATTTAATAAATTTAGAACCACATATAGCAATAAGCTTGAATCCTTCAGGATCTAGAATCGTTATGTTTTATATTTAATGGAAGAAAAAAATTTCCTTTGAAAAATGAAAGACATCTCATGAATGAAAACAGATCTTCGTTCATCTGAAAGCAAAGCACAAAAAATATTTTGCTTTCAATTTAAAAAATTATTCTTAATACAAGTTTTAAAAAATCTCGTAATTGGACATCAAGCTTCGCCCTTTCTTAACTGAACAAGTTTTAATGGAATACTTAAAAGAAATATGGCATCTCCAAGTCTACTCAATGATTGTATTCACATTGCTACCATTTTTCCAGCAATTGAAATAGGTCAAAATCTACCTTTCAATTCATTGTACACCATGATGTTTTTAATATGTAGTAGGTAGACACAACAGCAGCCCTAATCAGCAAAATCATGAATATTATATTATATATAAATTATAGGGCATAAATTTAAATTAAAATTATCAAATGATCACTTGATCCATCTGATCACACAAAACAATCTTACTACATCATAAAAATTCTCCTCCCATCAGTTCTTCACTCGAAAAAGAAGAAAAACAACCTCAAGTTTTCGATCGAAAAGAATTTTCACTGCCACACGTCCGCCACCCCTTTACCATGCAGGCAAGTCCCCATCTTGCGGCTGACGTGTACGATTCTTCAGCAATTCTTCCTTTTTCTTCAACACACAACCCTTTTCTATCTTCATTTTATATGATCGCCGTGTTCCGATGCTTATATGACGCTATAAATGTTCCTTATGGCCAGCCAGGGGGCGCTAAATTCTATTCCAGTGTAGGTCACCCCCCTCCCAACGCTGAGTTTGGATTATTACAGATATAGATATATGTACAAGGCACTAAACTAGTTTATCAGCGTGAAAGGGCCGAGGTGTACTCGGTTTTTACGAGGAGGAAGCCTACTTAGTGCAAGGTTACGATGCGCTGCACATAGAAATGAAATTTGTGCAAAGATGGGAAATCGAATAAGCGGTCAGAATTTTCTTGCCTTCTGGTATTTTTTTAGTTAGATTATAGCAGTGACTTTAAGATAAACCATAATCAAATTTGCACTGATAGACAAATGATTAAAAAATGTAGGAAGAATTTTCATTTGTATAAATCGTTATGGTTTTTTGTCAAATCCTAAATATGTATTTTAAATTAAAATAATAAAATCTTTGTATTTTATTTAAAATTGTATAACAAGTAGAATTGTATGGTAAGTAGAGTGTTTGTATATTAGTTAAATCTTTTGCAGTTTGATATTTTGGTAAAATCTTTGCATTTTAGTAGCAGTCTTAAAATTTTAGTTCAAATATTTTAGTAAGTAGAGTGTTGAAATAAAATTTCGTGGTACATGAATTTAGTGATGAAACAAGAATAAATAGAGAGCCCTGGGCAAAATTTATTTCTGCCTTCAGTTGATATAAGAAATTTAGGACACAGAAATGAAGTCCGGGCTATGATTGTTTTTTTCACCTCATGATTAAATTTTACTTTAAAAGATTGCATAATAGTGAAATTTCATCTCAATGATTCTTGACATACTTATACTTCACTTCCTTCCACACCATGACGCCGATATACGTTTATAAATTATTCTTAATCTTATATAATTTAACGTTAGATTTACTTAATTTTAAAAAATGACAATCTTAGTTAAAAAAAAAGTAAGCAAAAAAATTTAACCCAAAACTGACTGAAAGTCAGCTTAAAATTTATATATAGACTTATGTAAATTTATACCCCCATCCCTCGACTTTTTAATAGTGAAGAGAAATAGGAATCCCCTAAGAAGTTTAGGGCATTTATTAGGTTGGTGCGTATGAAATGTCGGATTCTTAAGTGATTGTATAAAACTGCATATCTTTCTTCAAAAGCTGTTTATTCAATCAAAGTATGCTCCATTCGCTTCAATACACTTCTCCCAACGAGATTTTAAAGCGTAGATGCCTGTCTTAAAAAAATTTTGGTCTTTAGAGTTAATAAACTCTGATATCGAGTTTTTTAGACTGTCTTCATTTTCATAGTGTTTGCCCCTTAAAAACAGCTCTAAATGCTTGAAAAAATGAAAATCGGTCGGCGAGAGATCGGTGAATAGGGTGGATGCTGCAAAACTTCATATTCCAGTTCGTTCCAGCTTATTTCGCTCTGTCAGTGCGTGCGGTACCCACTTGTCCATCTTCTTAACCTTGCCAATCTCAGAAAGGTGTCTCAATATCGTTGTATGGTCAACTTTCATCCTGATAGCAAGTTCCCTCGTGGATAGGGCTGGATCCGCTTCCACTAGAGCCTTCAGGTCATCATTCTTCACAGACGTTTTGGGTCTTCCGCGCGGCTCATTTTGCAGTGAAAAATCGCCAGTCCGAAATTTTTCGAACCAACGCTGCACTTTCCGATCGTTAACCGTATTCTCCCCAAACGCTTGGTTTAGGTTGCGTGCAGCTTTTGCAGCACTATTACCAAGTTTGTACTCATATAAGAAAATGACGCGAATGTCGGCAGAATTCATATCGGCAATAAACTCAAAAGAAATAACAAAAGGGAAGACCTTCGAGAAAACCTATTTTGCTGAAATGAGTCTCTGGCAATGGACAATACGACTATGAATGAGGTTATGCCAAAGACAAAAGTATAACGAAAACAGGGAGACAAACGTCCGCATGTAAAGAGAATCTGACATTTCATACGCACCAACCTATTAAAATCGATATTATTTACCTGATTTTTTATAACAGAAATGTAGAAAAAAAAATCCATATTTGAATCATTAAAAAAATTATAATTAATTTTATGGAAACACTTAAATAATTCATTAGATTTAAATAAACATACAAACTATTAAAATAAAATAAAAAAATACCATGTTAAAAAGGTAAAACTTTTGACACCAAGTGTTTTTCCTTATTATAGATATAAGAACGAAATTTTGATAACACTTAAAAAAATAAAATGCCATATTAAATCTTAAGAGAAAACAAGACAATAATACAATCTCTTCCTAGAATTTCGGAAGAAAAAAGTGTAAATTCTTTTAAGGAAAAAAATCGTATGAAAATAGCAGTGACAGTTGGACAGAAATTATTATGAATCTGAAAAACGAAAACTGCTTGTAGGAAACCCACACGATTTAACAGAAACCTTCGCCATAATCGTAAAGCATATATTTTCCGTACCATTAAACCTAAAAAAAAATGTTGATAACTAAAAAGATTTATCGAACAGAAATTACAACTACAACATGGAAAGAAAAAAAGATGTGAATAATAAAAGCAACCACAAAGCAAATCCACCAGCACCGGACATTTCAAAACCAATGTCAGAGGAGAAAAAGCAAAACATCGTACAAGCCTGCTTTCCATACCGACACAAATTACATCCTCCCTAAACGTCCCCAGAGCAAACAAGACAGACGGCAAAGAAACATGATGTGACAAGCCTGTAGGTGCATCCTACGGACACCAACTTAGCAGCAATCCATTTTAGCGTTTTGACAGGTCGTATGCCACAGTGACATCCGGCAGCAGCAAATACCGGGATGACGTATTTTAAACGTTTCACCTGCGTCAGGAACTGTCTCCAGCAAAAATGCTGGGACTTGCAAAATGAGGGGCATTCCCTGATGTCGAACATAAGCATCGTCGGGACTAATAACATGATAGACGATTGATAATGACAGTCCCTGTCGGACAGGTCCTGTCGATTCGCGATTGATGGCTGGGTAATTTTGAGGAAAAATTTTCTGCAGATGGGACGACAGAGATGAATGCCCGAGGCGTGTCGGGTTCTTTTAGCTTTATTTCAAGAAACATGTTTATGCAAAGTAAATGTGCTAATTGCTTTGTATTTTTGTCAACTACTGGGTTACATGGATTTCTTTCAATTTTACGAATTTTTATGTTTTGGGCAAAGAATTAACGAACCAAAGTTGAATTTTTCATAGTATCCTTTATTACCTTTATTTTATTGAACGGCTGAAAATGAATTTTGTTTCAGAACAGTTAAAGACAATCTTTTCAACATTTTTCTTTATTTACACATATTTTTTTAAATTATTCTAAAAGTTTAAAAAGAAAGTTTTTAAAGTAAATCCACAGCTAATAATTCGGAAAAAAAATGATTGGGTTAATAATATCACTAGACTGTTTGATAACGTTTCTGTTAAAACGTATAAATATTAGCTTCCGTTGCTTAAAATACACATCATGAGTCTTTAACTTGGAATGTTCTTCAAGTCATGGCAACATTCTTCAAAAGGATATTACAAAACTAAAATTACAAAAACAATAATAACATAAATACGACGAAATAAATTTAATGGAGAATGTTAAGAATGGTAAGTATTACCGTCATCTATACTCTCATGACTACAAGATGTGATTCTACGCATGAAATGGTACTGTTCTATTCTTGCCTCCATCTTTTGTGAAACCATCATCTCTAGTAATAATAAAAATATGCGTGTATGCGTGCGTTAGGTAATAATCTTGATCCCTAAGATGTAAACGTTCACACACACAATATAAAGTTAGAATCTTTAAGTTATGTGATTTATTACAACTATCGGCGTTTGTCACTGTAGTATTACTTCGAGTTATTACAATTAACGATTGATAAAAGATAAGCAACTGGAGAATTATTGCATACAGAAAAATTGTCCTCAATGAAAACAAATGGACTTTAATATAAGTGATTTAAAACTAATAGAATTTAATATATATTCTATGCTATGGACATTGATAATTAAAAACAAAATTCTTAAATTTCAATGAACTTTTTTTCTCTATAACATTAATAATCTCATATTCACATAACGGACCTTTACGCGTATAGCAGTTATTTGTAACTTCTCACATTTCATCACTCCGAGTTGTCACTGACTATAGACAGTCTCTTTTAAATTCATTTATAAATAACTCAGTGAAAAATATCCCAGGATTCCGTGCTTTATACATATTAAACACGCCTTTCATTTCTCTAGAAAACTAAATCATCTTGATACTAACGTTTTCAGAAGCTAACTACATTTGATGAATATTTGATGAAGTAAAGCGGAACTATACGTGCTGAATTGAAAATGAGCAACTTAAAAATTGAAATTATTGCTCGACGCCAAATTCGAGGTAGTGCTGTTATACTGTACTGTCATTCTGATTTATAAGATATGAAGAAAAATTGGCGAATATTATTGCGTTTTTATCTATTTATATTAGTTCTTGGGAAAGCATTATAATGCAATATACTTTTATTAGAAGGCGAATATATAATATATATTATTTTTATAAATGAAATATAAACTTCGAAACCTTCGGCTAATAGAATTTAAAGCAATTTTGCCAGCGGCTTAGGAATAGCGCATTTTCTCCCACGAATGGGCATCCTGGTTTTGAGTCCTGGTTCGGGCATGGTTGTTCTCTTCCTTGTATTCTATCAGTGAGGTGAGTGAAAGACCCTCCGTGTAAAATGGGGTTGTGCAAGCGAATGGGTGAGAGAGTGTCACCTCAGGTACTCATGGCTTTTACCCTTAGAAGCTACTGCACCAACTCGGCCTAATTTGCTGACTTCGTCAGGGGGATTGTCAAGTGTCATAAATAATGATAAAAACAATGCCAATTTTACAGATTTCTACTGTGAAGATCTAATAAGAGCATGTTACACAAAAACAAAAAAAAATATTATTAAAAATGGATAAGCGTAATAATAATAAATGTACAAAACGGCTAAGCGTAATAATAA
>JAPMOQ010054027.1:3824-27360 GCA_026543055.1 Argiope trifasciata | reverse complement strand
AATCACATGTGACTGAAATACAGATTTTGAACAATTAAAGGGTCGTATATTTAGTTATTTAACTAGGTAGATAATTAAAATCACTAATCGTGAAGAAGCTAATGTTTTCATCTAATAACATACAAAGAGATAATCAGGTTATACAGATATCATCACATGTAAACATGTTATAAAGAAAAATAAAAGTAGTCATTGACTAATTTCGAAACAATTTAATAAGGAACTTTCTAATACAAGAGCATATCTTGCTTAATGAATTATCAGAAAGCTAATCTTTAAACCATATCTTTAAAATATTTGAATCTGAATTTTAATTATTTGTAGATCAATGAATGAAGACTTTCTATACTTAGAATTTGAAACTATTTTAGAGCCTTTATAGATTTATATAAAATCTATATAATTATATTTTGTCAAAAATTCAAACACATATAACACAAAACTGATATAGATGTATTCTTTTAAAACGTTCATAAAATTTAGCATGTAATTATATTTGACGTTTTTATATTATTTCATTACTGATTAAAAAATTGGCTTTCGATAGATAATCAATTATAGGAAACAAAAGTCTAGATTGATTAAATGCTCCAAATAATTTACCGAAATTTAATCTAGTCTTAACGAGTCAAAACTAGATAGAATTTCGACAATTTTGTCAAAGTAGTGCACTTTGTTCAGAAGAGAAAAAAAAAACAGAACTAGAAACGTTTGACACCGACTTTTTATCTGCAATTCGCACCTGCCAGCAATTCAAAACCAAAAAATCATGTTTTAAAACGAAATTTCTCACGGAGAGAAAACTTACGACGAAAACACCACATAAAAAAACGTAAAGGGAATTTTAAAAAATGCGAAAACGTTCAGCCAAACGTTGCTCTTGACGTTAATTATATTCATCATTTTTCAAAAACGCGTTTTATATCTACGCGGCTGAGAGCCGTTATCAATAATTTATAATTTTCGAGTCCCTTTTTTTTTTTTTTTTTTTACCCTTGCACTCGCTCAAGTAACAACAAAGAAAAGGAGAGAAAAAGAAAAAAAAAGTAAAGAAAAAAAAAACTCGCGGAAGTGAATAATGAAACAAAGAAAGCAGCACGCGGACTATCAGAAGCCATTTCAAGAGAGAGTTTAATGGTCATTAGACTGAAAGCGGTAGCAACGCAGGGTAGGCAGAGAGGGTGTTTTTTTTTAAATGACAGGAATGATCAATGCTGGTTGGTTAAGCCTGGAGTTGCTGCAACGATTTAAAAGAGGAAATTCAGTCATAACCTTTCTTGCAGGTTCGTGCATTATGACAACAAAACGTTACTTTGCGTTGCCTTTCAATAGTCTTAAAAGCAACTTTACTCATATATGGTCACCTAAATAAGCATACATCAAGGACTTACTTTTATTATTTAATGAAAAAATTGATGTTTCATCAATTATTTCTTAGGATACCTGGTTAATTCATGAAACAACTTATCGCGATTTATCAGTTATTTCTTAAAATATCTGGTTAATTCATAAAATAAATAATAATGATTCATGAATCTTTACTTCAGATTATATATGAAACAACTTATATTCTATGAATTCCATAACGGATTTAATAATTTAAAAATTATGCATAAAAACACTTTTAAAACCTTTCTTATAAGTTTATATGCAATGGCATTAAGATAAAATTGATTTTAAACAAATATAATCTTTAGAAAAATTCCTTTCCAATTGTAGAAAACCTGAACACTAGATTTACCGAAATTTCTTATATGCATTATCATTAAATAACTTAATTTAGATATTACATAGAATTCCGCATTATTTTATGAAATAATAAATCATAACTGATATGTTATTTCTTAGAACAATTGGTTATCGGTAATAATTTATCATAGTCTATGGGATAATATATTTCATACCTTAACGTTATTACACAAGGGTCAATTTGAATGATGATTCAAAAAAGACATTTAAAAACAATAAATAAAACGCTATTTTGTTTACAACTGTGCGTTTTAGTTGAATTATAAGACACACGAGTGCATAAAATTTATATTATATCGAATTTTATTCTGTGCATACTTTACAGTTGTACTTAAGACGTTTACTACTACCACAAGCAACAATTTAAGTTATATATATTGTTGTTCCAAAGTTTAGATCTTTTCTGTCATTCAAAGCAAAAACAAAGTCATTAACAGAGCAGATTTTTAAGAATCAATGCTTATTCCCTTACGTGCCAAACTGAATTAACTATCAGATAGATTTAAACGGATATTTTAAAATTATTTCCACAGAATACAAGAACAATTTTTTTCAGTCTCCTTTTCTTCAGTTCCTCTTTCCAAGAATATAAATTGAAACTATCCCGAGACTACTCGTTTAATAATATTCTAGCACAATTCAATAATATATCAAAAGATGATATACGACTCATTCAAGATTATAAAAAATATCTAGATAATAAATAACCGAAGAAATGCGTGCCAAAACTCAACAGATACCTTTACAGTACGAAATATCTCCACCAACCCAATTTCAAAAATCTTATTTTCCTCAACCCATTCATTTTTTTAAAAAAAATAAAGCGAAATAAAAATAACTTTTTAAAATGAATAGCCACTTCTTCATCGCAAATAACAACAAAAGCTGAAAAAGGAGACAGCTTTATCGTATGTCATTTTTTGTTTATCCTTTCTATCTAAATACCCGGAGATGAGAGAGCGAAAGACATCCGCGCACACAAGAAGCCAATATTTCAAAACCCTGAAGCGTACAAAAGACGAAGTCTGGCCAATACATCCTGGGAGACATATTTACAAGAATGGGACTGCTTGAGCGTTAAGCACTGCACAGCAGCAGGAAAACAATGCGCAGGATAAATAGCCGCCATAAATCACACATTGCCTTTGTGGGATTTGGTAGGATAAATCAATGATTTAAAAGGCGAGGCTCCAGCTCAGAAAATGATTACAGTTCGCTTGCTTCAGCAATTTTTTTGTGCGCCTATCAGCAGTGGCGGAACTTTTCAACGTGTACATGGATTTGAGGAATAATGAAAAGACTGGTAGGATTAAATGTATACTAGCTAGCCATTTCCGATTGTCATTTAGAGTTGAATTATTACATCATAAACGTTTGTGAAGAAAACTAGTTTGTAGAAAGGAAATATAGAATTAAAGGATGGGAATCCTTATGGATTGTAAGATTTGTCTTAATAGATTATCAGCAAAATAATTATCAATGATTATTTATTTTGAGATTTGATAAATCAATTAAAATTTAATGGAAACGAAACGATTCTATATTAGTGAGAACAGACTGTATTGATATGATTCTGCAAGACAACGGATTAGCATGTTGCTGTAAATGATGGCTACAGCCATTCGATTTTTGGCGATATGTGGGTAAATGACGGTTATATTCGTCATTTGATCAGGGAAGAAGATAAAATACCGCCATGAGCAAATGACAGACGTGTAGAGTTTTCAAGAGAAAAAAAAATAACTGTGACAAATGTAATAATTTTTACTTTCAAACGTACGACTGACGTTCAATTTGGCATAACAGTCACAAACAATTGAAAAATAAAAGATTCACGTTTATTTTAGTTTTATTTTTAGCACGATTATCATCAGCGTGCAAATAAAAAAAGTAAGAATAATACCACGATAGCTTGTTGAGTAAATATTACGTTAGAAGTATTTTAATTTATATAAAATTTCTCCAGTTGCAAAATTTTCTACAGCTCTTGACTTAGAATTCAATTACATCGACAGAAAATAGCATCTTTGATTTGTTAGAGTAATGTTCCTTTCAAAGTTATAAAAACATCTGTAGTCAATTTTGAATGAATAATTCGAAAGTTATATGAATTAGAAAAAGCCTGTAGGGCGAGAATTTCTCACGAAATTCTAATTTCAATCAAAAGGATAACTATATTTCCAACGAATAATAAAACTTTAATATGAAAAATTTTTAAATATTTCAGAAATGAAATAACTGTTCAAAATTTTGTTGCAGACAAGCGCATATATTCCCATACACTGAGAAATTTTGCCACAATACAGAATTGCAACAAGAAGCAAATTGGGTGGCCGGATAATTCGATCCAAACAACTTAATAAGAGAATTTCATGGTCAATTGGATAAAAACTTGATATCGCTAAAGGTAAACATAATTACAATGTATATAAATAACAGCATAACACAACAAACAATTACAACTTATTGCTTATTACTATACTTTTCCTATCATTCACTCTAGAATACTTTCTGAATATACACTTCTTTACAGAAGTCAATTTCGTCCAACTCGTTGAGAAGTAAGTACACCTAGTTCACAATTACTAGCTCAAAGCATAACAGCCTTTAAAAAGAATATATAGATAACGACTAAAACTCCATAACAAAAAAACAAAAAAAAAGAGGGGAAACGAGAAAGAAATGTTTTAAAACCTACGTTCAGAAACAAGATTCGCCACTTTTCGGGTCATTTCAGTTTTCGCCCTAGAAGAAGCGCGAGAATACAATAATTACACTTGGAACGAGCCTCACGAACTTCCAGTCCAATTGAGATAAATGTATTTTTCACGATCATTTCCTCCTTAATGGCAACAGCTTTTCTCAAGGTTGCTGTGCGGGAATTCCGCGGGATCTCGTATGCACTTAAGTTTCGGAGAATAGAAGTAAAAATAAAAAAGTTCCATTTTAATTTTATGAAATGGATGATATCCGTAACGGCGAGTTTTATCATACATTAAAAATAATAAGAATGAAATTGCATGCAAAAAATATTTAAGTGTTACTTTCGACTGTAAAAAAAAAAAAACGTTATCATCAGGTCTAAATAAAATATTATCTCGTATAAAAAGGATTAAATGATTTGTAACTAAAATATGATTTGTAAAAGTAAAAAATTAATCCCGAATAAACTTAAAATAAGGGAAATTTTAAATTTATTTTTATTTAATTGTGGAAATGTATAGCTTCCGAATATTTAAAGTCAAATGCAGTTCAAGAAGTTTATATATAATTTGCAATGAGATACCATTCAATATAATTCTCTAGGCTGATTTCTAAACATGAACAGTTTTATTGCATAACTAGCCACCTTTGGCGACCAGCTGGTTCGCCATGAGTAATGCGTTCTAAAATTTCCAATTAAATCATATATTTTTTAGCTAAAATTTAAGAAATAGTTTAAGTTAAAAGATTCAGTTATTAGTAGTTAAAGAGTCGGTAACTTTATTCGGAAAAGCTTTTTGAGCTTAATGCTCTAATAATTTATCGATTATGCTTTCAAAATATTAAAAATGTTTTTTTCGGTGATGTTGCCAAAATGTTAAATATGTTTTTTAAAGAAAGCGAAAAAGGGAAAAAATTATTGAATTAATGATACACATATTGCAAACGATTATAGAAATATGCCATTAAGTCGGAATTTCAATGCATATCCTACCTAAATTCAATCAGATTTACTGTAAATAAAGATAATTTATTGAATTAATGATATAAATATTGCAAACGATTTCTTAGAATCCTTTGCCTTGCATTTATTTTTTTAGAAGATTTCACATTTTATTTTTATGTTATTTTATCCAATCACGTGCTGAACGCTGTATTTCTTTAGATTTGATTTACGATGATAGTTGTTGTTTTTTCATTTGAAATTCCGGCATTGTTTTATTTTATTTTATCCAGTCACGTGCTAAAAAAACATGGTTAAAACATTTCTTTAAAAATTCGTTAAAAATAGAAGCTTGAGTTAAACATTAAAACACTGATACCATTAGAAAGATAATTTTTTTATCTTTAAATTGTTGTAAAAATCATGTTTGTCCGATAATAATTTCGGAAATTATAGCAGAAAAACGTCGAAATTTCGCTTAAATTTTAATTAATTCAAATTCTAATTAAAAATTCAAAAAAAGGGCTCCGAGGTGCACATTCCGGACGTCCAAGGTATACATGTACCAAATTTGGTAGCTGTAGGTCCAACGGTCTGGCCTGCAGAGTGCCAACACACACACACACACACACACACACACACACACACACACGCACACACACGCACGCACACACACGCACACACACACACACATTGAGCTTTATTATAAGTATAGATATAGATTATATTTATATCTTTAGAAATTAACTCCTTTCAGAGTTATAATTATTATCTAATTAGATATCATCACCAGCCATATACTTGTCTATTTATTCAAGGTAGAATCAATAAATTGCTTAGTCTTTGTGGAATATGGGTAATTTTTATAGTATAATATATCGCCTTAGGATGATTTAATTTCATCTATAAACAACGGTTAAATAAGATCAATAAAAATAATTAAATGAAAATAAAAAGGTTAATTATAATATAAAGTTTAATAAAGATCAAACACGCACACACAAAATCAAAACATTAAAAAAGTAAAAGAGTTGGCAAATTTCTTTTATAAAAATTATTTAAAATTATAATAATTTTTAAAAGCTGACGACCCATTCAATAATAACAATTGTCTATGATCTGTTAAAGTGTCAATAAGAGTCTAAATGGTAGAAGAATTCGTAAATCAAGAAATAATTTTTTGGATAAACTAAAATAAGCAAGAAATTTTTTATATAAATACTATTTGAATTTTTTTAGACATTATTATTATTATTTCAGTTCAATTCCTGAAGTATGCAACCATTTATAGTAACTGAACAAAATTCTTACATACAATGAGATTTATAATCTCTAAAAGTATATTTATTACACTATACTATAATTTCAAAACCTTTCTACAGTCATGATCATCACTATTCTTACAGAAACTGCATACTCCCAGATTGCTGTGATATCAATATATCATTCATAACCGACTAGAAAGAAAGCATCACAGCTCGTTTTAGCAATAGAGATTAAAGTCGTTCCACTGATTTTGCGTTAACAACTATTGAAATAAATGCATGCAACTTATAAAAATGCATTAATTATTATGAAAATTTTCAAAGCGGTTCATCAACCATGGTCATCACTAATCTTACAAAAACCACACACTCCTAGAATACCTCAAAGGCGTTTCCCAATTCAGAATCAAAAAGTCAAGAATGAAATCTCAGCATCACTACCCATTGAAGAAATACAGATAAAAATCGATGCACCGATTTTGCATTCACAAGTATTGAAATAGATGCATACTATTTTTAGAAGTCTTAATTATTTTTTGATAATTGAAAATGGATTTATAGTTATGGTCATCTCTTTTCTAGAAGAAACTATACGTCATAGAACGCTTCGAAGGCATTCAAGTCCAAATATCATTCATAACCACCAAGAAAGAATGAAATCCCAACCCATCTGAACGATACAGATTAAAATCGATACACTGATTTTTCGTTCTTCCTCCAGAGGCAGAAATAAAGCCAGAGAAGCCATCTGGCCGAGCAGAATTCAATTAACAGTTTTGCGACACAATTGACATTTAATTATTTGGAAACTCACTGATTATGGAAGGCGAGAATTTTAATTGTGTTGCGTCCGCAATATTAATTGTCGGAATGGTTGACCTGTCAACTTGTTCCCCGGGATATCCTTTTCGATATTATCGCCTGTCGGAGCCTCACCCCGGTATTAAAATTGTAGTTCTTAATTAAGATTACGAAAAGAATCCGGGCTTTGCCTGTGCGGGTTGCTACCGTGGGAATTTCAATGAGACAGATGTTGGATGTCCCGTTTTGAAACATGGTGATGCAATTGGAAAGTTTAAAGGAGTGATGTCGCCGAAAGTATTTGACTGATTTCGTTAATTTAATTTCAGGGCCCTTTTCACTCGTTTCGTAACATGTTAACATTGTAAACCTTATTTAAAGTAAAACGCATGTAGTATTAAATTAAAATATTGGTGTCATGTCATCTCAGATGGTTGCTTAAATCAGTATATAAAACAACAAATTTGATAAAAACGACAAAATTGAGGACCTTATTTAATAAAAAATCTGAAATCGAAAATCTACTTCTCCTTTTATAGAATATGACACTAACTTATGCAATACTTATTTATTTAAATATAATCTTTATTTTAAATTAAACTTCTAGATTTTAACTGATCTTCACAATTTATTTCTCTTTTTAGTTACAAAAACCAGGGTATCATGAATTCTATGATTCCAAGATATTTTGTGATCTTTTAACTACATTTTAGATATTTTGCATTTTAATTACCCCTAAGTGTATATAGTAATTTTTTTTTATTTTTTTATTATTGCAATGTTTTTATTATAGTTTTTTTAAAAATTTTCTTTGTTTAACTTTATTGCATTACATAATATTTTATTGTCGTATTTAGTTATCCCTCATTGTATTTTATTTATCGTATTTAGTTATCCCTCCTTCTATTTTATTTAGTTACCCTCATTGCATTTTATTTATCGTATTTAATTGTATCTCATTATATTTTAACAATAAATTTTCAAGATAAACTTGTTTTTAAATTGTATTTAGTAATTTACACCTGGTAAACAATGAAAAATTTCATTTCCTACATTTGCGTGTTAAAATTTAATAAAAAAGATTTTTATAATATGCTTGAAAATTTTGCTAATTCTAATAAAAGTGGCCATAGTCAAATTCTTGGCAACCTTTAATAAATATCCTGGGATCCTGTTCGAAACGAGGGAAGGGAAGGTTGTATAAAAGAAAACATATAGCGTCTCTCTTTGCATATAAAACCCCTCTCTCTCTTTCTTTCTCTGTCTTTTCAAATGCTCCAATCGCTAAGCTTTTTTTTTTTTTGAAGAATTTCTCTGCCATTAATATGAAATAACTCATCTTTCCTAATGTTAGAAATGAAAACAAATCGGAAATAAATCAACAAAGAGGGTCATCTTTCTTGCGAATATAATGATATGATTAGATAAACAAACATTTTGGAACATTTACCACAATTCGATTTCATTTAAAGACATTAATCATATAGTAGAACGCAATAATAAAAAAAATCGAAGTTGTGGAATGTTGCGGAGCCAGGCAGGAAACGACTTAGAGAAGAATTTTCTATTAGAGTACATCCAAATAGAATGCAGATAAGAAAAAGCAATAAGGAAATCGCTTATCATCCCCACCTATTGAACAACAACGTCAATGGTAAACAGCCCAGGCACTGAAATACCTAACGAACTTGTTTTCTTATCCAAAACGCAACGTTTTCCAAAGAGCCTGCATTGACAAAGATATTTTGCGACAGCCTACGATGACAAATTATTGACTGAAGTGTTGTAGCTTATCACCTAGCTTGGATTTTGTCTACAACGCATTATCTTAACAGCTTTGCTTTTAAAATACTTTTCAATACAAAAGGTTGCGCAAGCAAGTGACGTCTATGTTATCCTCTATAGAAAGTTCTCAAATAGCTATTAGCTTGAATAAGAAATAGTATTGAAATCAAACAAAATATTAATAAAGTAAAATTAACTAACTACAGAATTCAATGTTATATTAAGCTTTGTTAAATTTCCTGTTTTGTGAAAGAGAAACCTAGGGAATAAATTCAGATCAGATGATACGCATCAAATCTTCTACGCCAATATAATTCTAGAGCATTATCGTTCAAATGGAATTTGCATTATGCAGATGAAAAAATGGCATCTAATCTGCATTAAAACTTAGTAAGCGTATAATCTAACTCTGCATTGCAAAGTTTTAATGCAGATATGATTACTAAGATTTAATGACACTAATTATTTCTGTTCATCTTTGAATAAATATATGTAAAATCTACTTGTTAATTTTAAATCAAAGACAGTAGGTGTGGCCTCTCCTGAACTATTTCGCATACACTATAATAAAATTATTATCCTAAAAACGTCTTACGTGGTATTCACGTACAATAATTACTATGTACTTACCTTTGCATGAATTTAACATTTTTGTTGAATGTATCGTACCAATCTAGATGATTTTCAAGGATAGTAATTCCTAGTCAGCGATTAATAGCATATAAAAATTAAATTTTTGCTTGATGTGCATTTATCTACCGACTGAAGCAAAAATTTAACACAAAACTATATTTAAGGATAAAATTCAGAAGCTAAATTTAATATATTTAAATCATTGCGTTTTTAAATTATCTCGCTTATACGTTTCTGAAAGTACAGACTGACAGACGGGCAACCCTTTCTTGAATTTAGCTTAAACTTCGTTGTCTGCTCTATAGCAGCTAACTCTGTGTACTGAATTTTATCTATCAAACTCTTTCTCTTCATTTTGCAGCTATCGTGTGAACTTATCTTCGAATAACCGGATAGATGGTCTCCTCTAAATGGATTTTGTTCAAAATTTGATAGAATCCTAAAAAAAATGTAAAGTAAAGACCGTATACCAAATTTTGACCGTCTAGATCAAAACATTTTTTAGTTATCTTTGTCACAGACAAACGGAATTTCCTCTGAACAAATTTTATTGAAAATTTTATAGAAACCTGCAAATTTGATGTAAAGACCACGTTACAAAACTCATCTGGCAAATTGAAAGAGTTTTTTTTAAAGTTATTTTTTGTAGGAGACAGAAATTTTTAAAAAATGTGTTTTTCAATTCGGAGAGGTCTAAAATGTGGAGATTTATCAAAATCTCTAGTTCGAATTTATTTTTTTTTTGACGATTACTCTACTTTCTCTACACTACTTATACGAAGAAGTAAAATATAGTAAACCTAAAAAAAAATATTAACTGATCCATTGCTTTAAAATTCTCATTTACTACAAGTTATAGCCTTTTATGGGTATTAATCAATAGTTAACAATAATTTGATAATATTTGTTGAACTAATTCCTTTGTAGAGAAGAAGCTGTGCAATATTTCTACGATGTTGCCCTTTTAATGTCAAACAAGATCGTGAAAATATAATAACAGTATAAAACATTTTGTGATAGTAAAATTGGTAGAAGATAAACGATTCAATCCATGAGCATGTACATTTGATTTTAATTATAGTTTATATACGATTATTTTAATATTCAATAATTTAATGAACGTTTAATTATTAATATTACCCGGATTCGTAGTATTTCTAAGTTAAAATAATTTCTATTTATTAATTTTTTTCCGCTTTCGTTTTGTCAGTGATTATTTTATTACAATTTTTAAGGTTATACAAGAAGGTAGGGTCCCTCTAATGATTAAAATGCAATCATAAATTGATTAATTTTCTAATTATTTTGATCATTAAAGCATCTATTCTTCAATACAGTTCATCAAATGATATTAAATCTGTTGTTATCCAAAGACAACTCTTAAGCATGAAGGTATTTTAGAACTAAGACAAAATAATTTACTTTCATTTACTTAATATTTAATAAAAGTAAAACGCATCAAATAATACTTAACCCAAAAAGCATTAGTCTCTCTTTTCGCATTCCAACTGGTCAATGAGTGGAAAACGATAACGCTAAAAGCCCGTTCTAAAAATAGTGTCAACCCAGATGAAAATCAGAGTCAAGGAAAGGTCATAATGAGACAATCCTTCTTATGGGAAAAAAAGGACAAAAATCAGATGACCCGATGGCTTCTCACCTGCCTCTTTTAGACGTCGCTACCAGAAAAGAAAGACAAAAAAGAAAAAAAAAAGAATGGGGGGCACCCTCCGAAAAAGAAAAAAAAAAAAAAATAACTGGAAACATGGTTTTCACGGAGGCTGTTATTTGCGAACTAATGACACATGAGATGGTATGGACTGAAAGGTAATCGGTAGGCTGAGAGAAACGAAGGGAAAAAAATAGGGGGTGTAGGAAGCAGAAATGGAAAAAAGGTGAAGAAGGAAAACAATCTTTAGCTCAAGGCGACTCTAGTTTTCCATCCCTTTCTGTGATCTACTTTTGCTAGAAGAGAAATGGTAGTTTTTCTTGCTGCTCGCTCCGAATAGCCTTGGTATGGGTAATAAGAAAGATGCAGAATGGGAGTTGTTACATCATTTTCGAAAGCAAGAAAAACCAATGATTCTCGGAGAAGATCCGCTTCTCAAGGATGGGGTTTGCTGAAATCAAACTTTTCGTGAAAATGGTAGATATTAATGGCTGATTTTCAACATCAAAAATATTGGAGTAATGAAAATGAAATTTACCATCAAGCAAACAAAGAAAAAATTATTACAATAAAAATTCTTTTGAATTCAAGTGTCAAATCTAATCATCAATTTTTACTTTCTTATATCAGTGGTATAGAGAAAGTATAGCAATCGTCAAATAATTCGAACTCAAAATTTTGTCGAATATCCGCGTTTTAGATCTCCCTGTACTAAAAGTATTCTAAAAACACATCTTTGGAAATTATACGTCCATTTATCTGTCTGTGATCAAGGTAACTCAGAAACGATTTGAGCTAGATTGCTGAATAATATTTTATTCTGTATTATCAAGATATTATAATGACGAAGAACTCAAGCATTCATCATTTATTGTGTTCTATTTAAAATAATAGATAAGTTACTTTATTGCTGTCGTTAACATTTAATTTAGGATGCATTATCAGAAAAGAATTTGTTCACGATTGCGAGAATTTAAGTACATTTCGCAGATTAACATTCATATACTCTTATTATTCATATGCAGACATGATAAAAATAAAATAAATTATAAATTTAAAGTTCAAAACTGATAAAAACAACTTACGTTGACGCACGTCGTATTATTTAATGTACAGTCTATTATTTTATATATATTGCGAAAGAAAAATGCTTATTTAACACATTAAAGGCGGGAGTCGTAGTACTACACGATTTGATCCGCGTTATCTAGCATACTTTCGTCAAGTTCTCCCGCCTTTAATGTGTTAAGAACAAACAAAAATATTCATATCATTTCTCAAAAAATATTTTAAATTTCCCATGGAACTGCTTGAATGCTATTGTTATTGTGAATGCCAAATAATCATTCTTTAACTTATATATTAAGTTTGAATTATGACTGGCTAAATTCCCCATCGCATCGGCAAGGGCGCGCCAAATTTTTCCCTTTTTAGGGATTACTGTGTCCCAAGTCGCCATAACCATCCTTTACATTCCAAAATCCGTGGGAACAACTCAGTTCACGAGAGATACCCAAACCTATTCTCAAAGAAACAAACCCATCACTCCTAACAACCGTCCTCCAGTCCAGATCAGAATAAGCGATCCACTAAACAAAGGAACTGCAAATAGAGGGACAAAAAAGAAGAAAAGAAAGAAAAGAAAAGGGGACAAGATACGGAACGTAAAAGAAGAGAAGTTAATAGAGAAAGAAGAGAGCGTGCGAAATGCCGGGGCAAGGTTCAGAGTTAACTCTAGCTGTAATGATGGTGGGATAAAGCGAGCAAACCTCATCAGTCTGAGGCGGCCAAAAGAAATGAACTGTGAAATTGTTTATTTATGTACGCTCAAGCCACTGCGACCTCGGCTTTCAATTTTTGTCTGCACTGAAAGAAAGTGGTGCAACCAAGGCTTGGTGTCACGCATGTCAGAGAAAAGTAAAGATACATCTCCAGAGGTGAGGCTATTACTGGATATGCTTGTCAGAAGGTAATACATAACAAAAATTAAGAGGTGGAAATACCGTTTTAGTCAAATATTAATCATCTATAGCATGTCACATCTGCCGGAAGTTATTCGTATGCATATTTTAAACACTGAAGCTTCTTGTTTGTTTAATTATTTAAGAAATCGTTAGTTGTTAAGAAAGAAGTTTTTTGGGCTGTAGGTTGAGAACCATACAAGCCATTGTAAGATGGGTTAAAATGTGACGTATGAAGTCAAAATATCATTTTACATAATATATGCTAAGCAGAGTGCAGAAAAAAGGAAATAAGTAGTTAAACATATTTTTAAGAGGTCAGCAAAGTCATATAATCCATCAAATATTGATTTATATTGGTTATATTTTGTATTTATTTTTCAGAAAAAGGATATTATGTGAGAGCAAGCTGTTGTTTTCTTTAGGGGATGTAAAGCTCTAAATCTGAATAAAGCATAAATGGCAATTTATATTTTCAATCTTTGCTTGGCTGGCAAAAATGCAATCGTCAATCTCGTTTTTTTAAAAGGCCTTTTTTTTTTCTAAAATTTGACGCATGCACGTTACGTCATAAATTTCAAACCAGTTTAAACAGGATTCTATTATTTTTTTTTCCTTGACTTGCAAAAAGATTTTAGAAATCTCGTTAATTTCGAAAGAAAAAAAAAGGGATAGTATTTTTAAAAAGTCGACGCATGCCCATTAAAATAATCACATAATAAATAAATAAAAAATATCCTCACCCGATAAATTGAAATTTGTGATAACAGATTTCTCTTTTTTTTTCAGATTTATTTTATTTGCAATAAATTTAACTTATATTTTAATTTGAACTTTTCAATGGGATGACAACTCGTTGACAAAAGCTAATTTTTTCCCTATGCACACGCAAGTTTAAATTTTATTTTTATTTCGTGTGAGCTAAATTGCCGATAAATATCATCAAATCATTTTCAAAAAATTCATTAGAAATGAAATTTCATTTGTTGGTTAAAACATTGGTATCATTAAAAAGATTTTTTTTTATCTTCAGTATTGTTATATTTACGTTTGTAATTCAAAGTAAATGAATGGCAACGCTGTTATAATTTTTTTAGTTAAACGAAAGTGGCAACGTTGTTGTAATCTATACTTATAATAAAGCTCAATGTGTGTGTGTGTGTGTGTGCGTGTGTGTGTGTGTGTGTTGGCGCTCTACAGGCCAGACCGTTGGACCTACAGCTACCAAATTTGGTACATGCATACCTTGGAGGTTCGGAATGTGCACCTCGGAGCCCTTTTTTCGAATTTTTAATTAGAATTTGAATTAATTAAAATTTAAGCGAAATTTTGACGTTTTTCCGTTATAACTTCCGAAAATATCATTGGACAAACATGATTTTTACATCAATTTAAAGATAAAAAAATTAGCTTTCTAACGATATCAGTTTTTTTAATTTATAACGTAAGCTTCTATTTTTAACGAATTTTTAAAGAAATATTTTAACCATGTTTTTATCACGTGACTGGATAAAATAAAAGAATGCCGGAAATTCAAATAAAAAAAAATATCATCGCAAAATAAATCTACAGAAATGCAACTGTCAGCACGTGACAGGATAAAATAAAATAAATATAAAATGTGATATTTTCTTTAAAAAATAAATGCAAATGATTCTATGATCTTTTGCAATATCTGTATCATTAATTCCATAAATTATCTTTATTTACAGTAAACCTGATTGAATTTAGACAGGATATGCATTGAAATCGTGACTTAATGGCATATTTATGTAATCGTTTGCAATATCTGTATCATTAATTCAATACTTTTTTCCCTTTCTCGCTTTCTTTGAAAAAAAAAACATATTTCTTATTTTGGCAACATTATCGAAAAAAACATTTTTAATATTTTGGAAGCATAACCGATAGTTAAAACTGATTGATTTATAAATTAAAGAATATTATTAGGAAAAGGTGTTCTTTTAGGACTTTTCGTCCATCATCTTAAAGAAAATATTGCTTTCAGGCCAATCAATTCCCGGAATTACTTCTAGGCTAATGAAAATGTGATTTAATTGAAAATTTTAGAAAGCATTACTCATGGCGAACCAGCTGGTCGCCAAAGGCGGCTAGTATTCCATAAATACAAAAATTACTGAATAAAAATTGTTAGCTTATTGCTTTTATTAAGAATATCTATTTTATTGCGTATAATCTAGGTGCCATTAGCAATCGGATAATATAAAATATGAGTTTTATTTTGAAATCGATAACGTGCGAGTTTGTGACTATTGAGTAAATGATCATTCAATTGCACGTTAAAATATTCATAACAAACTATCAAACTCAAAAATCCATGAGATTATTTTTGATCTGTCAATTAAACGCTTTGGATGGATATTTAAATCAAATCTATGCTTTCATTATAAGTTGATAATTTATTGTTAGGTAAAAATATTTTATTTTACTGTAAATAATAGGAAAATAATACCCTGAACAATTTTTTAGGTGACTTTAGAATTGTTACTAGTTGCAAGTAAAGAAAAATGCAAATCAATACACTATCAAAATAAGCTATGAAATATAAAGACACTATCTAATTAATAGCGATGGATTTTAGAATTTATTTAAGTTTGTAGCAACCATTCTTACATAAAAAAAAGGAAATAATACCAACCAACTATCAAATCACAAAAATTAAAACAGATTTATTTTACATCCTGAATTCCATTATAGTTTAACAACATTAAAACCGCATTCCATATTAAACATAATCAAATGTCATCCATCCAGACAAAGTACAGCAGACAACGAATCAGGAATTAGCATACAAAAGAATCCTAAGAGGAATACGTACACTCAAACACTACAACAATCCATCTAAATACACCCATGACTAATTCAGGTGTGGTTCATATACTACATAAACAACAAAAGACAGAGCTTTGGGTATATTCCTCATAAAAATGATGTTAGGAAAACAACTAAGTGAAGTACATCGCGGACACGATTTCTTCCATGAAGACAGCATTACCTCGCCTCGCATGATTAAAGCTCTTTTGATTGCATCGCACAAACTCTTCCTTTCCACTAAATTGTGATTTAATAATTCGGAACTTCTATCTTTTCAATCTATTAGGGCGATAAAACAGCAATTCGTCTTCATCAATAACGTCCTTAAATGCCACGACATTATCGGCGATGTATCTTGGTGGAGCTGGAGAGAAGAATCCAGAGAGGCAGAGATTGGGGTGCCTTCAGCAGCATAGGCCTGGACTTTTCAATGGAGTCAGGGTGTTGGGGAGTTTCTTTCGTTAGCTGTCGTGACAGAAATTGATAGGATCTGCCCACACTGGCTGTTTGTTAGGAGGGCGAGGATGTAGAATTGCGACAGATTGAATTAAATCAGATCTGATCTTAGGTATTATGAATTTAGAGAAGTTGTTGGCTCCCTCCAACAATTCTGAGAATGCCCAGCAAAAAAATAGATTTGCTAACAGGATTATTTGAAATAAAAGTAATGTTTGGCGCAGTATGATCATATCTGGTCCTTGCGCCATAAAAACAAACCAAACAAACAAACAAACATATTTGAAATAAGAATAAAATTACTGCATATTTCAGTGAATTCGCAGCATTTTATAAAGTTCGAATATAGTTTAAATAAAAATTATATCTGATGGAATTTATATTTGTTGGAAGAATCACCACCAATAATAAAGGTAAACGAGAAAATGTATACAACGATTATTTTCTGTAAATTTTTTTCATTAGAAGGATGTAATATTAATTTCAATTAGTATTTCATTTTTCATTTAATTTTTAATAATGAAACATAGTATTAATTTTAACCTCTCGATTGTTTCGTTTTCTTATATATTTTATTAAAATGCCACACTATTTTGTTTTTGAAATGCATTTCCCTAACAGATTCAAAATATATAAAACACCTGGCATGTTTTGTTAAATATAACAAGCGTTTAGTAATACATTTGTATGTTTGATGAAAATAAATATTGTGGTTTTTCTATAATACATTCCCATTACACAACAATCAAATATTTTTTCTAAATTTTAAAGTTCTACATTTATTTTATTTTTTAAAAAAACGAAAGAATTTCTGCTATTTGAGTTATTTAACAGCACGTTACAGTAGAAAAGAAACTTGTACGATATTGTAGTGTCCCAATGACAAGGGGTAGGGTCAGGTGCAGGAGAAGAAAAAAAAAACATGAACACGCCGATGATTTAAACCGAATATGATGAAATGAAATAGAATAAAACCACCCTGGCTGTATCACCGACATGATATTCTTTTTTAATGTTACAATGTTAACCACCAAACGGTGCAATCATATCACTTTATTATTTAATAATTTCATGCATTTAAAAAAAGAAAACTTTTCAAAAAAGTTGAAGCCATGGTTTAAATGTTTCTAAATTTATTCCCAAGTCATGCGCTATACGCGGAGAAACCATTCTGAGTTAAGGCAGGGCTATTAAATTCCAAATATCTTTTTAATATCATTCGTAATTTAATAAATTTCCATTATGACTACTTCAAAATTAAACAAATATCTCAAACTCGAAACTTATAATCTGTTGCCGAATAACTTAACAATATTCTGCACAGTGCTTTTCCCTTTTTAAGCACATCCATTCACAATGCTAATGGAAATATTCATCATACGAAATATTAACAAAGTGAAACAGTAATTAGCAGTTGAAAATTACAAAATACACTACAGTTCGAATATTAGAGTAAATAAATTGTTATCCTTAATTCCAGAGTAATCTTTTATTCGTCCAATTACTCTTTCCTTTCCCAAATTTAATTAAAAGCAAAACTTACTCTAAAACACTTTTTCGAGAGATTCGTTTCTTAAATCCTTTCGCTTTAAAACAACCGTAACAACTTAAAGGGAATCAAATCACCAGTAGAATTACTAGATACCTTTTGCAAGTAGCAGAATATAATAACTACCTAACAAAAAAAATACAAGGAGCCCTAATTAATATTTCTAAAACCTGAAAATTAAGTCATTTATCACTTCAAACTACGGCCAACTCATCGAATAAGCACTGCAAACTTCAATTAAATTTATCGATCCAAAGCGTACTTCACACTTGTGAAAGCAATTAAAAACCCATAATCAGCTCCAGAGTTTAAAACTAATTGCTGAATACATCTCATGTTAAACTTCTAAGCAAATTAAAAGCTGCAAACCTGGTGGTTTTTCTGCCAGCAGCATTACTATTCTCAGTACAGGCTCTTAATTAGGATATAACTGAGAATCGATCCGCCTGATTTGAATTTCAAGATGTAAAAAAAGAAAAAAAAAAAGAAAATGTTAAAAAAAATAATTAATGGTACAAATTTTCACAAATCTAGAGGAAGAAAATTCGTAACAAATACATGTAAATAGCTCGTAAGTTTAATGATTATATAAGATTGCGAAAAAACGGGGGAAACCAGATCAAAAAATAAAAATAAATAATTTTCGAATACACATCGGATTTTTTTTTTCAAACATTATTCTTTTTCGGTAAATTTCTTTCTCGTTGCCACATCGAGCCGAGCCATCTCATTAAAATTGTCAGGCGTTAGAAAAACATCGCGCAAGGCTTTGGCAGTAGCTCGTTATCAGACACGACATCCTCCAGAAAAATACTGAAAAAAAAAAAAATACATGAAATAAAATAAAAAAAATAATAGTAAAAAAAAACTTGCGGCAAACTTTCACCACCCAAAGGACATCATTAACCCTGCTTTTTTTTTCTCGTTTTAGCTTACTTTACCTTGCCAGTTGTAAATCACTTTCTTTTGGTTCGCTAGCTATACTTTTGATAACTTCGAATGGCATTCGAAGAAATACTGGAAGCTGTAATGATTAAAAAAAGAATGGGATAGAAGGAGGGGGTAAAAGATTCCATGTGCGATTTCTTTTTCATTTTTTATCCCACTTTATACCCTCCTTTTCCCTTCAATCTCGTTCTCACAGAACAATCATTAACTAAGTTTTCGGAGATTAGGCGGACGATACTGCAAACGTCACGAATTTTTTTTCCACCTGCGGTTTTTCTTCAATTGATAAAGTGTGATGACGAAATTGATTCTGGAGACTTTATTTAGCTTGTATTGGGTGAAGTAATAAAAGGTTTAAAAAGGAAGAATACAGAAGTTTGATTTTTTTTTCTCGAGTTTCAATTGAAAATGACTATTGCATTGCAAGGAAAAATTAATTTGTTATATGGAATAACGGTTTGTCTCTGAATCAGAATTCATTAACGAAATACATTTAATAGTAACAGTTAACTAAATGTATTTAGGAAGAAAAAAAAATTCATTAGAAAAATTTATTTCCCAGTCGAGATAAAAGTGAAATCCTAGCACTAACGGATTGACACTAATTTTTTCCAATGTCAGATGATTCTAGTTTGGTAGTGATTAATTAGGAATGGTTGGTATAGAGAAGAATGATATTCCAGATTTTTGTCATAATTAATAATTCTGTATTTCGCTTTAATTATTAACTTACATGTTATTTTGACTAAATATTTATGAACATTAACAATTATACTAATGATAAAATGCATAAGTACCACATATTAATCGACAATTAATCATTAATATAATTTCAACAAAACCAAAGATTTTTCAACTATGTATATATAGTGTCTCTTAACTCATGGTTCAAACTAAGAGTATGTAAGTTAATAAGTAAAAGTAGCATTTTTTGAATAATAATGCGAGGTCAAAAATGTAAAGTTTCGGCGGAAAAAACAAATGCCGGGGAAATGAAATCTTGCATAATATCTCAATACATGTGCAAATGTGCCACTGCCAGCATCAGTACAAGCCTTGTAGCGTCTAGCACGTAATTAGCGTATGCTATTGTGAAGATACGAGATGTTCCATTAATAACTACTGAGGCTACTGAATGTTTTGCAGAGAAGTTTTAATCAGAATCATTGGAATTCTGGTAAACATTACATTTCCCCGTCTTGCTTGCACTTATTTACATTTACTTGTTCCGCCAACAATATTTATTTCCAACACCATATTGCTATACAAAAAAAAATTCTTCTTTATATATACTGTATGCATTCTTAAAGTTTGATCCATGAAATCAGGAACACTCAGCATATTTAATTTCATTCATATAACCAAAGTCAGAATACTCAGCAACTTGCATAATGCATTTCAGCAACTTGCATGCTGCATTTCACAAACCTGCAAGCTGCGTTTCACAAACTTGCATATAGTATTTAGCATACATTATAATATTATCATATCCATACGATAAAAACAGTCAAACGCAAGAACAAATGCGAGCTGAAATCATGAGTTGTTTGATTTTAAAAAATTATCATTTTTTCAGACCATTTTCATAATTTTGGCATTTTTAGTTGAAAACCCTGAAAATATATTTCATGCATTTTTTATTCTTTTATAAAACCATTAAATCATATGATTAATTTCACCGGATTGTTTGTGAATATTGATTTTGCTGGCCAAACCAAAACTTTAAGAAATAGGAAAATGAGAAAGTGTGACCGAAAGGACGCCAAAATTTTAATTATTTTAGGGTAGACTATTAAAATCAATAAACCATGCCAATTTAGTTAAAAATACATTTAATGACATAAAAGGACATGATTTACATGGGGACAAAACTATTTAGGACAATAACATTTAACATATATGCATTAAAATAATACTCGGGGACTACATCATGCTTCACACTCGCTTCCAAAACATGGACTGATTGTTCGTGGCAACGGCCTTGGGCCATAGAGGGCCGTGGAAAACAGTTACGGTTACAAAAGTGTTTAAAGGTACCTAAAATTTACATTAGTTAAATCTCTTTAAAAATTTAATTGATGTAAATTTTATATATATATTTGGAAATCTTAACATTTAAAAATGCTTTTATTGTGTCTAAGCCCTTTTAAATTCTTTATTTGGTGGATATTTGTACAAGGGACAGCTATTGAAATGTAAATTTTCTTTGTATAAATAATAATAATAATAAATATAAAAGATTACATTGCAAACTTTTCAGTCCTTAACAAGAAATTCCGACACGGTAGATAAATCCGCTGCATTTCACAACTGGTTAAACATTATCCATCCAGTTAACAATGATCAGTTCAATAAAGAAACAAACCGAGTCAACCAATATGAAGACGTCAAGTAAAGTCAAGATCAAAAGATCATAGAAGCTTTGCGCTTTTAACGTTACAAAGTTTTAATCCGTTTCTAGACAAGACTTAAGCGAAGAAGAGGGGAGGGATGATGTCGGGACACACATACTTAAGGGAAGTTCTTAAGAGTCGGCGTAATCCTATTTAGGTATAACAATTTTTTTTTGGAGGGGTACCTCAGTCTTTTACTTTTCTTTATAGATGAGAAATGTCAAGGACTATGGAAGAAAATGCTCAAATGTCCAACTAAATGGGGTTAAAACCTTGTTTAGAGGTATTAGAGAACTGGACGGGAAAATGAAGGACAAAGAATTCAATATATCCCTGACAATGCTGAAAGGCTTATGTCTGAGTTTCTAATTTCAACTTAAGCTAAGATAACATCAGACATTTTTTTTAGTGCTGCTTTTCTAGAGTGGGGTATCGTATTTAAGAAAGACGAAGACGCGACAAAATACGATTCTTCCCCCCCCCCCTCTTTCTCTGATGTGCTTACGTCAAAGATTTAAGGTAACTTGCGATTTTTATTAAAATAGAAGCCTCAAAATTGTAATTAATTAGATGTCTTAATTTTCTAAATCCGTAAAGACTTTTTTTTATGACGAGATTTTTAAAAAATCAAAGCGTTCTTGATTAATAAAGGTAAGTTAACGAGTGAATTTATGCCAAGAATACGGCTACGTCATTAAAACATTTTAATAACTAGCAGACACATCTAACGTTAAGCATAAAAAAGAATATCTTGCTCTCATTTTAATTTTTAAAACTGGTTATTAAATAAATTCAAGCTTTTTAGTCAAAGATAAAACTTTCCTGCTACCAGTTAAAGTAACATCATCATGCATTAATATATTGATTACCTAACTATTTAAAAGTGAATGGGACGAACAGCTCATGTGGGTCAAGTCCTACAATGCCCATATATGCTTTAATGAACTAGGGCCCTGGGGTGGGAAACATATGTCCCGGTCAGGTGGTCAGCTTAACGAATAATCCTGAGTGATTAGATAGCAACCCAGCTAGGTCTTCAATTCCATGAACTAATGAAAGGGTGAAAGACTGATCTACTGTAACTTTTCCCTGTCCCATTTCCAGTCAGTTGTGTCACCACCTGTTAAAACCTTCCGTTGTTAAATGCCTCCAGATGGCCAGACGATAGCCTTCTTATCGCCGAGTGTCGACGCATCTGATCATTGGTGATGTCGATTCAGGGATCACTCCCGGGGTTCATTGTTGGGAGAGGCTTATCGCACCTTCAAGGAACGTCAACCCATCTGGATGCCAGATGTTTTCCCATTGTGAGGGGAATATCATTAATACGTGATCCAGAGCGGCCAATTACGATGACGCAACATTAATGATCATTTCTCACCCCAGACTGGAGCCATAAATGAGTGCAATTTGCTGAACAACTATTGGATGGTAGAGAGTCAAGTGGACGAATGGGAAATGAGAAGCCGGATTTTAATTCATAAAGATATGAATATTTTAAATGCAGTTTAGGTTTAAATTGGGTGTGAAGAATTGATATTTACAAGATTACCAACCGAAATTTGACAATATACTGTCAATATTTTGTTACTCCTTACATAAAGTGGGTATGAGATTCGGAGCTGTTTTCTATAATAAAATTATTCTTGTGCAAAGAATTTTCAGTAATAAAAATTATTCTTGTGCAAAGAATTTTCAGTAATAAAAATTATTCTTGTGCAAAGAATTTTCAGTAATAAAATTATTCTTGTGCAAAGAATTTTCAGTAATAAAATTGTTCTTGTGCAAAGAATTTTCAGTAATAAAATTATTCTGTGCAATGAATTTTCAGTAATAAAATTATTCT
>JAPMOQ010054012.1:0-13374 GCA_026543055.1 Argiope trifasciata | reverse complement strand
AGAAGAAAGAAAAGAGCGATTGCGGAAAGAGGAAGAAGAAAGAAAAGAGCGATTGCGGAAAGAGGAACGTGAACACGAACTTGAAAAGCTGAAAATCCAAGCTCAAGTAAATGTTGGTCATGAAAACTCCGCAGGTATTTCAGTAACTAGTAAGACTTCGCAAGAGATGTTTCACCGATTCAACATGAAAGATGACATAAGTGTAAATTTAACTTTATTTGAGCATCATGCCAATTTAGTGTTATTACCGAAAACTCAATGGGTCCAGAAGCTACTAGGATTAATTCCTCTGGAAGTTGCTCATTTAATTGCTCGAGAACCTGAGGGAAAATCGAACGATTACGACCATGTGAAGAAACTGCTGTTACAGAGATTCAAGTTGTCCCCGGAGAAACTGCGACAATTATTTGTTTCACATCAAAAAGCTCCCGAGAAAACATGGCAAGATTTCTATCACGAATTGCAAACTTACTTTAATGGATGGGTAACAGGTCTAAAAATAGACACCTACGAAAAATTACGTGAACTTATCATTGCGGACCAGATGAAACGTAAGGCACCACAAGAGTTTCAGAATCACTTTCTTGATGAGTGGTCATCCATAAATTCACCTGCTGATTTGGCAGAAAAATTCAAACGATATGACGATGTCAGGAGGACATTGAGACCAAAATCATCAGATCCATTCTTCAGAAGGGAAGAAGAAAATAGAGAAGTAAATAAATTTCTGAATCAGCCACGAAAACCAGCGAATTTTCAAGATAGAAATAACAAGTTCCAGAAGAGACCCTTTGAACCAAACAGAATCTCATATGTCAAGGTAAATAAACCAATTAGACCTGTGAATTGCTGTTACTGCCAGACACTAGGACATTATGGCGTAGAATGTCCACGACGATCCAAAAATACTAAAAATAATAAGTTCGAGAAGAGACCTTTACAGCTAAATAGAAACGCATACGTCGAAGAAAATAAACGATGGAGACCTGTAAAATGTTGTTACTGCCAGAAACCAGGACATTACGGTGTAGATTGTCCACAATGACCAAAAACTACGAAAAATAGCAAGGCTTCAGCACCTTTTGTACAAACTTGCTCCGAAATTTCACGAGAGAAAATGAGAACAAGAAGATTAGCTCTAAGAAACAAAACAATCGACGCATTAATCGACACTGGTAGTTCAGGTTCAGTAACACTCCTTCGAGAAGATATCAGCGAACAAATCATCAAGCCTTCAGAACTTTTAAGAGAAAAGATTACAATATCTGGTTTGGGAAAGTCACAAGTGAAAACAAAAGGATCATTTCAGCAAGATATCGAATTAGATGGACAAAAATATTCTCTGACATGGCATGTGGTACCTACTTCATATTTAGATTTTCAGGCAGTTATTGAATCTGAAATTTTAAAACAAGCCTCACTTCACTTCACCAAAGAAGGCGTTGAATTTCGAAAAAGAGAAGATGTAAAAGTATATTACATGCATGCGCAGCTATACGAGGCAAGACCACAAGACGAAATCGAAACAGAGAACATTTCTAATCCCGAAGTAAGAAAAGAATCATCGGTGCTAATTTCCAGTTACAAGCCAGAAAAAACTGAAGCTACAGATGCATCCATTAGAATAGCTTTAAAGAACGACATTCCAGTCAACCAACCTGCAAGAAGACTCTCATTTTCTGAGAAACAAGAAGTGAATAAACAAATCGACGAATGGCTAAAACAAGGAGGAAAAACAGAATTACATAAGAACGCAAGTCAACAAGGGTATGGAGCCATTTTACCGAAAGAAGGCGAACATAGAAAACTATGTCTGGTCAAGTCTACTGCTACTGAGGACGCAAAAGCAAACATTCAGAATATACAGGCCGAAAATAAGAAGAACTACGACAGAAAGCGCAAGAAAGCCCCAGTATATCAGAAAGGGAATTTGGTAGCCATTCAACGAACTCAATTCGGAACTGGACTTAAGTTAAGACCTAGGTTTTTAGGACCATATAAAATTGTCAAAGTAAAACCGAGAGATCGGTATGATGTTGAGAAAGTAGGTGATCACGAAGGTCCTCATATTACCACATCATCTGCTGATATGATGAAATTTTATTCACCAGGCTGAATAAAACGCAATCAGCGCGATAGTTAATTAACTATTTTATTGTGTTATATATTTCATTTTATGTATATTTTAATATTCTAACAATTTTAATTCAATGATTATACACATTTTTTCATGCTCCGTGTATTATATTTTCATTTTGTAGTGAACTTTTAAATTTTTGCATTTATATTTTCAATGTTTTTTCCAGTGATGTAATAAGCAAATTATCACTACTAATATTATGTACCTTTTTCTTAAGTATTGATATAGAGCGAATTTTAGATTTTTTTGATTTTTGTAACAGTTTGGCCGAGTTTAATTTAATATCAGTCTTGAATGTCAGTATGTAAACAACGATGAGGTCATCGTTCTATCAGGATTGGCCGAGTTGTAGAGATTTAATCAGCGGCCATTGCTGTTAAATATTTTTCCAATTTGTTGCAATAGATGTCGCTACGAGTATTGCTAGATATGGCTGAACCAAAGTCCAAAACGCGTGACGTAAGAATTCGAGAAAAGGCGAACTGCGCATTCGCTCGCCAGACGTGGACCAGAGAAGGTCGCATTCGCTCGCCGGACGGGGAGAGAGGATGTCATTTTGTTCCGATCAAGTATCTTTAGAAAACGAAACACCATGAAACTCTTAGCGGCATCTATAAGTAATTCCTTTTTTACTTTTTTCTTTTCTCTATTGTAAATAGTCCTGTCGTAATTGTAAATGTCTTTTTCTTTGCTGTAAATAAATCTCTTTCATGTTCAAAAGCTTCTTTTTTTTTCATTCAGTGACCCTAGACACTGAACTAAATGTGGTTGGATGGGCATTCTGTCCCACCCAATTCCTACATGTATATATTATGTATAAGATTTTTTTTATTAATTAAAAAAAAGGCTAAGGAAGTATATGGTAATGGAAATAATTTAATTAATTTATAAGACAAGTAAAAAGATTCATAAAAAAAACATCTGTTTCAAAAAAATGTGACACTTGCATCACTATTAATGATTCCTAATTGAAAAAGAGAGCAACTTTAATTATCACTGTGTACTGAATGCATGTTGAATCCTTTGGCATCAAATGAATTAATTAATTATCAATTTAAGTTTGGAATTCATTTGATAAAAGCACGAGATTTAAAAACGAGAGGTGCAAACGATTTTTTTTACAAAATCATAGTTACAGATAATGCCATGCAAAAAGAAAGAAAGAAAATAAAAAAAAAACACTCAAAACATTATTGAATTCTTAAGATAATTATTTTCTTCTCATCACTGTACGAATGTCTCTTCCTGTAACCCTGTTTCTGTGAAGAACAATAATTGATTCTATTCTTCACAATAACGATACCGTTATGAAATTTTTACATTTCTTTCGTTAGTTTTCAGATTAGTTTCGTTCTTTTTTTAAAATAAATAACAGAAGAGCGAATTCCTTTTTAACGAGCAAACGATTATAAATGAAACAAACGACACCAAAACGAAATTTAAAATGATTTTAAAAAATGTAAACGACGGAAGTTCAATTTGAAGAAAAATTTGCATTTTGCTTTTCTTGAGTAAATTTTGTTTATGTGGATGGCAACTTCAAAGATTCTAAATTAAATGCTTGATTTTTAATTTGTAAAGCCGTATACTAGGGTTTAAGAAACTTTTAATGAATTTTAATTTAATTAATGTGATGAGAAATGCTGTGAAAATGGTGTTGAATTCTTTCGATTTCCTTAAATATTTCCTCTTTAGACAGGTTTGTACTTTTGTCTCACAAGTTTTAGAATGTTAGTGAGATTTTGAAAGTACGTTATTGCCGTATTTATTTATGAATGTCATCAGAAAGGGAAAAATGGATTATCGCATTAAGTTTAGAACGGAAGGAATTCGAAAATAACTAAGAGGCATAATCTCCATTGATAAAACAGGAAAAAAACACATTTTAAAAAACAAGTAATGTAATAATAAAGAAATTAAAAAGTAAATTTTTCACTTGGAGAATTAGTTTTTCAACATAACGATAAATAATACGATTGTCCTTATAAAATCATACATTTTTCTTGACGCTAAATCTTTTAATAAGAAATAATGAATTACCATCGCCGGACTTTTTTAGTAAGAACAAAGCAAATAAGAGCAATTCTGTCATAACGGTTTTTTTCTTGTTTTCCTCCTAAATTTATTTGAGCAAAAATGCATTATCTGTACTACTCATATGACACAGGTTTTTTTAAAAAATCTGGTTGATAATAACGGATGTCTAAAAATAAAAATATTAGCAAGCATTATACGTAATTTTAAAATTTAAAAAATGCTAACGGTTGCATCGATTTATATTAACTTTAATTTTAAATCTTTTTCACACTCTTCTCAAAATTAAGCAAATGTATCGTTTGCTTTCTTCAAATTTGTTTCTTCAATCAGGACTTTTATTTAAAAAAGAAATGCAATTTTTCTCTTTCGCCTGCTTCATTATTTGCTGTTTTAAAATAGATAGCAATTCGGATCGTAAAACGAAGACAAAAAATATACGCAGCTTTAAAAGTCAATTTTACTAAAAACTCTGTTGTTCTTTCAGAATTCTTGCGTTTATTATTACCCGTAGTGCGTTATTCAAATTCGCCATTTCTATTATTGATCTCTTCGAGAAAAAAAATTCTCGCTTAGAGTTATTTTAGCACACATAATGTTTCGCGGATGAGTTCAAGAATTAAAAGCATCAATCAAATACATGGTTACTTTTTTTCTTCATCCTGTATTTCACACACTAAATCTAATAGACTTATTTATTTGAAAGCATTATTAATAAGTAAACTGGTATTCGTTTTTAAAAAGACAAAAGCTGTGACATTGATGTAGTATTTATATTTTTACAGCCAGAAATGCATTTTTAAAAACTGATGGTTGGATAGGGAGTTATTTTTAAAAAAACGAAGCCTTTCCTTATTTCATTTTTGTGGTTCATTTCAGAAAATTATAATAAAACTTTTCAAAACGAATGAATATCCTGTCACTCTTTTGTTACTTTTTCACCTCACGTGTCTTAACTGGAACCCGTCCGACTACAAGGAAGTAATAAATAAATAATCGTTTTCATTTCTACCCAAAAAGAAGAAAAAAACCGTTGGAAGCGATTTCCGGAATTTATTTTTGAAAAGTCATTCAGTGCACTCTTGGTTTCAGAGGAATAAAAAATATATAGCTGTAGTAAAAGAAGTGAAATTAAATTAAAATTTACTGAACAGAGAAATATCTCATTAAAAATGAGAGTTTTATCAGATAAAATAAATGTAAAATCTTTTCAAAACTTTAGTTTCTTTATAATTAAGTCAATGTTTTTTCACTTCGGTTTCACATCAAATGTCGGAAGTATGATTAAAACATACAATGAATCGGTATGTGGACCTTTCCTTTTTCACACATTATCCCGACTCATTAAAATGTTATGAGATTCAACCAAATCCGAATTTGATTAAGTAATTTAATTAAGTGTACATACAATACTACTTTTTCTAATAACAACAGTGCCGAAGAAGTGCTTCATTACTTCTTTCGAAGGATATCGATATCCTTTCAACACGGAATCTTTCATATTGTGAAAATGCCAACGTTTGTATTTGACTCAGTACCGTCTTCGCACTTCAGATTTTGTTCAATTTAATGTCCACGATGCAACAATTCCTTTCAGTAAAATGTTTCTTCAAAGCATTTCAGTAAAAATTACAGTTGTTCTTAAAATAATAATTTTGCAAAAGACTTTGCATTAAATCATTATTTACAAGTAAGGAAATAAGTATTTTTTACATTTATACAAACTGTATTGCTTGTACCTACGCAATCACTGGATATAACATTTAAGAAAGGTAAAGAAAAAAATTGTTCGCTTTTTAGAATTTCTTTATAGGCGCCATCACTACGATCATCAGCGGAGGAACGTATTTCTCCAAATGTATCTAATTTAAAGCTGTATAAGGATTTCAGAAATAAGAATGTTTTTTTAAAGGATGGCTCATTCTAGTATCCGCCCGTGGCTTTTTGTAATTCAAAAAGTATCAGAATGTAGGCATAAGTAAGAAAAAGTTTAAGAAAAAAAAATCTTGCGTTTCAACCATATCATCTGGTGTTTATACTAATTTTAATAGAATCCGCTTCTTATAAGCAGCAAATTCGCAGGAAAAAATATTTTCCTCTGTTCTGATTATTAAGAATTCGGAACATTCGCAAATTCTCGGAGAAAGTTATTTCGACTTTAAGGTTGCAAATCTTTGTCATTTTAAAGTAATATAATAATATGCAACAAATATAACAAAGTTATCTTCGTTAATTAAATTTAAACAAAGTGAAGTGCTTATAAAAATGTTGACTCTTTCTAGCATATTTCTACGCATTTTTCTCTACTGTTAAATAAACGTTTGCCCTTCATGAGTAACTGGTATTATCTTTCGCAGTTGCTTCAGACCTCTTATAAAATATTCATACTATTTATAAAACAAAGCATCACTAATACTATATTCAACAGCTTAAAAGTTGACAATTATTGTCCTTAGTAAGTAATAAATGCACATTGAATGGTTTAGAATCAAAGCAAATGCGAAATGAATGTGGCATAAAATGAAACGTGTGACGAACTGGACGGATGGACTATAGGGAAGTGCCCAATTAACAGATTTCTGCAAACGTTAAATCCTTAAGTGAAGTCTGCCGCTCCTCATAAAGGTGTTCGAAAAGGCTGAATAGGATTCGGTACGTAATCCAACTCTGTAAATTCGGCAGATATGACAGAATGTTCCTTATATCAAGAATTATTACGATTTAACTAATAGTATTTACAATTTAACTAATAGTAGTTACAATTAGTCATCTGTATTTGTCATGAGAAGTCTATAACTCAGAAAAGAACTGAATTTTGCTAGGTTCTTTCACCATCAGGATACATTGACGATGGATCCATTTCAAACGCTCGTGTGATTTGACAGTTTCGAGTCACTTAATTCCCCTTTCCTTATTTGATCTTCATATCGAAAGCCGATGGTCGATAAAATGAACTTTTAAAGGCTTTTAAATATTATCTGCGATTATGGTAGCGAGACAAACAGCGAAGGAAATTCTTCAGTATTTTGGCATGTAAAAAAAATCTAATTCTAATCTAAATTTATAAAATGCATCTAATGCACGGCATTTCCTATTTTGAAGTTCATTAACATTAAAACGTTGCAATTGCGAATTTAAGTGGATGAAAGCCACTGTTGCCAGATCGCACGATTTATCCCTAGTCGAGAGAAAATAAGGTGTAATTTATGTAACCAGTTTTGAAAACAATAAAATATAATTTAATTTTTTTAATTATTTGAAATTATATAAATGCATTTTATTTCAGTTCTTTATATTAATGAGGAGGTTTTAAGAACTTAATGGTACTTTTGTCTGCAACTCTACCGTATTATTGATAGTATATTGTATAAAAAATATTGTAGTAATAAGATAATCATGATGGCTGTAACCCAGGTATGGGTCCATTTGCGATTAATTCACTCATATTGATTAATCACAAAAATATCTGAAAAAAAAGCATGTAGTTTATTGACTATGCTCTCCCATAACACGCCACACAATAATAAATTCAAAAGGTTTCAAGGACATTTAAAAAAATGCATGATAAATTTTCTTTTACTCCAGTTTTAATAGTACAGTTGAAATTCTTAAATGTGGAAAAGATAAGAATCCTTTAATAATATTAATTATGAAAAGCAGACGATTTTTTTTTTCTTTCCGTATTAATTAAAAATCTAAAAGCAAATTCATATTTTCCCTCGTAAAATATTATTGCCATTCAATTGAAAGAAAAATATATGAAAATGGTAGTTCATTTATTGATATAAGTTTAAAATGTAAAAATAATTTTTCGTTTCTAATAGAAATGATTGACGTTTGCTAAAAATTTTACGGTTTTTCAATATTATAAACTGTTTTACAACCTAGATTTGTATTATTATTTTTTATAATATTTGTACTTTGAAATTTTTTATTTCATTATAAATACTGTATTGGTCGATAGTGATTTAAGGATCACCTATGCTTGCTCAATATGTAATATTTCATTTCTACATATATGACATAGAGAGAAGGGATTGTTGTAGTCAAAACAATCGAAATCAAAGAAAAAAGAATTTCCACATTTTAGATCTCCGAAAAACTCATTTTTGTTATTATGTCTGTCCATCTGTGAATACAATAATTAAAACGCTTTTAGGCAGATAAATGAAATTTCATACACGATCTTCTCTCCCTAATTTGTAGATTTCAATCAAAAATGTTGAGCGAAATCCGCTTAGAAGAAATCTATCTGTTTGGGTATTTGAGCACAAATGGACTCAATAATTAGAAACCGCAAAAAGCTGCGTAAAAAAATGGTTCACAGGTTTAGCATCTTAAATAGAAGTTTGTATCAAATTTGGAACCAAGTACCATTTCAACTCCAAATACTACCAACATTTTTCAGCTTCGAAGACCTAGCTGCAGTTCGAAAATTTTGATTTGGGTGCCACTTAGCAGATTAAAAAGGCTTCCACTCAAAATTCATAATGGATTCGGAATGATTTTTTTATCCATCACGTATCTAAAGGCAATCATGTTTCAAATAAAGTTGTCATGAAAAATGAAGGTAAGAAAGCCGTGAAGATGGATCCGTTTCTGTGTTGCGGTATGCTCTATGCTCTCAACGATGCAGAAATAAACATCTAAAATTCTTATCAGCAGAACGCAGGTACACCTGCCATGGAATTTTTACTGTTGTTAAATTCTAACTATATTATTACTCTATTTAATATAACCATAATCATAAAGCAGTCATAACATGTAAGCAAATAATTTGTTTAACGCCACCGTAACACTAGTGAATCTACTGCTAGTAATATGAAAACCCCATCTTTTAAAATTTAAAATGGTATAAGAATTACGTTTCTCTTTTCAAACAAGTTACTAAGAGAGCATTGTTAAATTTGATTTTGTTTTAACCTGAAACCGCTTTTATTTTAACCGATTTAAAACCGATTTAAATTTTGACAAATCCTTTCTTTATTTTCCCTTCTACTCAAGAAATAACCCCGTGTTAAATTAAATATCTTTTTAAGCGAATTTTTTCTGTCATGGACGTCCCAATTTACATTTAGCATACGCGTTTTGAAAACACTTTCAAATTAAAGCGTTAAACGGAAATAAAACAATCCCCTTATTCATTTTATTGGATTTCAATATTTGTATTTTATGTCAGCTGATTTTGAGAATTAAATAAATAAAAACGTGGGCAGAGTACCTAAATTTTTGTCGTGCTTTTAATTACGAGCTTCGAATTCGTGAAACATGGATGAATTTTGTCACATATTTTATGGTTGTTTTCTCCTGTTTTAAATTTACCCTTTGCAAATTTAAATGTTTATTTTTTATACGCCGAAATGTTCATAGAATTTTCTACATTTTTAATTAAAATTTAATTCCCAATTGAATTAAAGTTGAAATTCTGTATGGAAACAAATCGAAAATACCAAACGATTTACAAAAATACTGCCCATTTAGAAGTATTCAATAATTAAAATAAAAAGGAATTGAAATAAATATTAAATTTCATTGCAATGTAGATTTTCAAGAGTCGAACCATTTTTTTTTTTTTTACTTCTTCACGCACATTTGGGAAACATCACCTTCACTTGATTGACAAGTAACGGAATTCCAAAAAGAAAGAAAGAAAAGAAATGATTATATTCCAACAGAAAATCTATACTTATAATAAAGCTCAATGTGTGTGTGTGTGTGTGTGTGTTGGCGCTCTACAGGCCAGACCGTTGGACCTACAGCTACCAAATTTGGTACATGTATACCTTGGAGGTCCGGAATGTGCACCTCGGAGCCCTTTTTTCGAATTTTTAATTAGAATTTGAATTAATTAAAATTTAAGCGAAATTTCGTCGTTTTTCCGCTATAATTTCCGAAAATATGATCGCATAAACATGATTTTTACATCAATTTAAAGATAATAAATTTAGCTTTCTAACAATATCAGTTTTTTAATTTATAACTTAAGCTTCTATTTTTAACGAATTTTTAAAGAAACATTTTAACTATGTTTTTATCACGTGACTGGATAAAATAAAAGAATGCCGGAAGTTCGAATAAAAAAATACTATCAACGTAAATCAAGTCTAAAGAATTGCAACTTTCAGCACGTGACTGGATAAAATAAATGAAACATAAAATGTGATATTTTCTAAAAAAAATAAATGCAAAGCAAAGGTTTTTTTAATCGTTTGCAATATCTAAATCATTTATTACAACAAACCTGATTGAATTTAGACAGGATATGCATTGAAATCCCGACTTAATGGCATACTTATGTAATCGTTTGCAATATCTGTATCGTTAATTCAATATTTTTTTCCCTTTCTCGCTTTCTTTAAAAAACACATTTAATATTTTGGCAACATCATCGAATTTTTTTTTTAATATTTTGGAAGCATAACCGATTTTTAAAACTTACTGATTTATAAAATTAAAGAATATTATTCGGAAAAGGTGTACTTTTAGAACTTTCCGTCCATCATCTTAAAGAAAATATTAATCAATGCCCGGAATTATTTCAAGGCTAATGAATAATTGAAATTAATTGAAAATTTTATTTCATTGATTTAATTGAAAATTTTAGAACGCTTTACACATGGCGAACCAGCTGGTCGCCAAAGGCGGTTAGTACCTAATAAATCACATTTAACTTAGTATTTTATTTATGCACATGTAGCGAAACTAAGGCGGGAAAAAACAGTCGCCAAATCTAGGAATGTTCCATTTTCGCCAACCGTTAGCTGTGAGCTGCTTTAAATGTTTAGCTGATTTGGCAAATTAAGACTTGAAAAATTATTATTTGGCGACAATAAGCATATGATCAAAATCTATAGGTTTGTTCACAGAGAAAGAGTAGGTTTGTTTCAAGATTTTGCAATTTCCATATCAATAAAATTTGTTAATTAAATCAATATAATTGAAACGCCGTCAAATAATCAATATTACAAACGTAAAATCTCTGAATATTACAATCGTAAAAACTATCATTATTAAAAGCTGATGCTGGAGAAAATATGACTATAGCACCTACTAGGACGTACTTGAATGTAATATGAGTAAAGAGCTAGAAGCCACATCTGAAGACGGACACAAACCTCCTCCTGCTAAGGATGTTCGGAGGCGAAAACTGAAGAACACTATTTTGAAATATTACAAAAAAAAAACAGCAGTTTCTTTTGATTTCTTCACTCACCATTTATCTTACCTCATGTCTTAAGTTTTAAGGCCTACTCAAGGCATTGATTAATATTAGTCTTTTATCCTTGCGTTTATTTACGTTTTATCTTGTCTAGGCTGAAATTTAATCAACGAAATTACCACTTTGATACCTTGTAAAACATTTAACTTTAAAATTTTAGGTAATTGGAATTTTATCATGAACTTTTCCACCGTATGTTTGGCGCAGCAATCTAACCAGGCTCTTGCAACATTGAAATCAGCCAATCATTATTCACTAAAAATTGGATGCGAAGTATGTTGTGAAAACGATCGGCATATTTAAATGCATAATTATGCTACAATAATTCCATACTAATGGATAAAAGCCGCAATGGATATTGTAGCCAGGTTTCATTGAACCAGGTCTGAGGTAAAATATTCTGTTAAAGTGTAAAGATGTATGGATTCAGCGACGCCCATTTCCTTTAAGACCAGAACAAGAATTAATCTAGGGCGAATAGGTGGCGATACCAAATATTCGACGTTAAATTATGCTCTAAAATTTTAATTTTACTCCAATGTTGATGTTTATATGCTGAAACGTCCTGCCATTAGTAAACTGGGACAACATGAATACTGGAGTGCGATAGAAAAACTTTACAATGTCCATTTACTTTGTTTTATAATATTTGCAAATGGCACTGACTCTCTAGAGCGCAATGCTGCAGCACGAAATGGCGTCATAAAGAAATTTTAGGACAGTTTCATGAAAAGGAGCAGACTATGTATAAATTGTTCTTATATTAGAATAATCTAATGTGAAAACAAATTCGATAATCAAAACCTTTGATTTACTAGAATATACTTCTTTCTAATTGAAATTAAATTAATATTAACATTATTGATATGTTCAATAGATGTTCAGAATTGATTCCTACGCCTTACATAACTGGGTAAACAACTGATTGTATTTTCATACAGCGATGTCTTACGAGATTTGAATATCCAATCAAAGTAGCGACAATTTATAATGCATAATTCTAATTGAATCATTTCAGGGAATTCGCTGACATGTTAGGCTATTGCAAATAGCGTAGGGTTGTATAACGACGGATAGAATGAGAAACTTGACCCAACAAGGAAGTTTCAACAAAAGAAATTCGTCGAATTGTGATCGAGTCTTCTTTTTTTTTCTTACTTACTAGTCCTACTTTCTTACTTAATTTCGCACTAGAATACGTTTATTTTCGTTTCTATTTGTACTAGATCGAGTACTTTCCATTCTGAACAACAATCAACATTTATTTTTCCACCCATCTGCTTTGAGTGTTGCAAAAATATATTTCACAGAAATTCACAGATATATATATATATATATTACACAGATAATTGCAAATAAATGACCATAAATGACCTCAATATTTAATTAAATTAAACAAAAATATTTCAATGCGTCTCAAGATCTTGAATGTATCTTAAAGTATCAATTTCATGTAAACACTTCTATTAAACATCACAGAGAACAAATTACTTTACAACTTCAAAAAAGGAAAATACATCAACTTCTTCAGACAGCACTTTAATGTATATGGGGCGTACACCCCCAAGAAATTAGAAGAACAGAACATCGAAACCCATACACGCCCATCAGAGTTTCATGAAAAACGATAGAATCTGTATAAATTATTCTGGGATTAAAATAAACTGTTATTCGGTCAGTTTCACTAATCAGCGCTTTCGGTTTACAATATTATAATATATCTATGAATTCTAATAATGATTACAGCATTCGGATATTATCATTTGTAATCTTCAATAAAATCTTAAGGATCTGTAAGAAAAAGAATGATAAATTTTTATTTCAGATAATGCAGATAAATTTCACGATTTTTCATCTTTCGCAATTCGCGTGTGGTCATAAATACTGTTATTTTTGTCGTCTTAAGTGTTACTATCCATCAACGAAAAAAGTTTAAAGAAATGAAGATAAAATGGAGGGAATAAGCTCCACCGATTCGTAG